>CM053599.1:3691016-3766948 GCA_028646575.1 Pseudocheirus occidentalis
GAGTGTCATTTGGTCCAAGATTTGCATAAATGTATCATTTGTAGTTGAAGAAAAAACATAATGTCCAACCAGGGGGTAATGGTTAAATAAAGAAGGGTACATGAAGGCAGTGGAATGCTGAAATCCAATTAAGATTCTTAAGTGGGCAGAATATAAAATATTCTAGACCTTTATGAAAGAAGGCAAGAGGGAGAAGGCTGAGGCAGAGGAACGGGGCGAGCACATCCACTCAGGCGCATCGAAAGAAGAGGAATGGAAGGGAGACAATAGAGCCCAGTGGAAGGGAGCTGGAGGCGTGACAGACAACTCAGGGTGGCCTTTTGTGTGTGGAGATAAGTGTGTTAAAGCACAAAGAGCCACCAAGTTTGCTAATTGGTCCTTTACAACAATCTTTTTAGAAACAGGGATGGTACCAGAATACAGGGGCCGGAAAGGTCCACTGTGTTCACTGGCAATAAGGGGCCACAGAAGGGTGCTGATCACAGGCACGACCTGGCCAGATTCTGTGGCCAGAGGGCCTGGGGCCACACAGGACAGCTCCTTCATCACCTCTCCAGGCTGCCCCATGGAATACTTCTCTTCCTAGGAGAAGGTGGGGTAGGGGTGGGGGTGGGGGGAGCACCTTGCTGATGTCACTGGGGATGTTCACTGTGACCACCCCCTTAGACACGGGCTCCCACGGGACATAACTCCTGATGATATTCGTCAGAGTCAGTGAGTAAATTGGATCCTCCCTAGACACAAATGGTAGATCTTGGTTTCTGGTCACAAAAGCCCAATGATGGTCCATCATTAGTGAACATCATCAGCCCACCCCAGCAGCCAGCCACCAGAACTGGAGAGGGAGCTCTGGCCCTGGATGCCTCATACCCTTTGAGAGGTCCGAGGAACATCAATGCTGGGAAAGTCCCTTCCCTTCTGGGGGCCTCAGTCTCTTCTATAAAATGAAACAACTGGGCTTGAGGGCTTCCCAGGCATCTCCAAGCTGATGGGCCTCACAGGGTCAACACTGAACCTTAGAGGGCTCAGTCTAATGAATGAAACACCACCTCTTACCCCTTTATAGGGCTGTGGACTGGAGGTCAGGGATGGATGGAAGGCCAGATCTGCCTGGGCAGACGGACATTTCCCCTGGGCTCCTGTCTTTCTTTCCTACTTTCCTACCTGAGATCCCAATGGCACCAGAGCCTTCCATTTCCTACCTTAGCTGCCTCACCTGGGCCTCCAGCAAAGAAAGATGTGAATGATGAACGACTGGGCAAAGTTATGGTAGAGGAAGGGGCAGTTTGCTCTTCTGGTGATGCCCAGTCTTCGGGTGGGCATGAAGCCCAGGCACTGGCTCAAGCATTGATCCCCACCTTTCAGGGTTTCCATGATGCCGGCACTGCCTGAGCAGACACAGAACTCAGAAGAATGTGGTCTAGCACCAGCTTGGGATGGCCATCATCTTCAGGATGCCAAGCCACAGGCTGAGTTCTTAAAACCTTATTACTACCCTGAACTGGGCAGATCCATCAGTGTTTCCTAGCTTCAAAGCAGAGCTCAGGGGCCCTTCCTGATCCCACTGACTGGGGGGCTGCCCCAATGGATGTTGTGCTTGACTATAAAAATACAGCATGATATTAACTGCACCGGGTAACTCGGGGTTAACTGTATGGCTTCTCTTCCTTTGGACACATTTTGGGTTTAGTTGCATATGAATGTTCTGCTTCTCCTTATAAAATGTAAACTTCTTGAAGGCAGGCATCATTCTGGCTCTCTCCCTGGTGCCTAGTACTTATAATGTCAAATGAATGGATGAGAAGGTACTAGGTGCCAAGCAAAGAAGGAGCAGGCTGGTCCTCAGGGGGCTTAGATTCTGCCTCGGAATGTACCACATATCAGTAAAGGCAAAATCATACAAAGTCATGACAAGGTGGGATGGGGAGGGGAAAGAAATTCAGCCTCAAGGGTTTGGGACTATAGCCACTCAATCCGGTGAGGACAGGTCAGTTATGTAAGTGTTGTGTGTTTGTCCATGTAGGTGCACATGACTTGTTAAATTTCCAGACCCCAGGAGATAATACGTAGGGTTGTTTTTCGTTTTCTGGGTGAGTTATTCTAGTTTGGGATGTCAAGGATAGGCACCCTGGCATCTGAGGAATGACAGGGCTTATGGGGGCCTGTCAAGACACCCGTGGGATCCTCCCTCACACTAAGCTGATATAAGGGGGCCTCCCCATCACCAGATCGCTGCAATCCCCCGTGATCGGTCCCTCAGTCCAGACCCTGGATCAATTCAGGTTGGCCCACTGTCTTTGGGGGTTAGAGTCCATTTGGTTTTATACCAGTGTTGACAAAGGGAGTTGGAGCCTTTTACACACTCACTAATCTAGGGTAAGCAGGGCCTAGATACCTTGGAATGCACAGTCCTATAAGTAGGTCAGCCAAGGATAAATGCGGGGATTTATAGATTTATAGAATCCTTGGGTGCCAGGGCCTGCGCTCAGGGATTCATCAGGCTTTCCAGCTGTTTCTGTCTACACATGCTTTCTCACTGGAGTTTGCAATACACTCTAAGCAGCCTCCATCACCAAGGTTTTAATTTTCATTCTTTTTAAGGGTGGAGATTATTTGAATGTCTGTAGAGATAGGTTAAAATTAGGTTAGCTTTAGTTTAATCAATATCCCTTGAAACTCAAGGTTCATTCCTGGTATTCTAGTGGCAGAACTACCGAGAGGAGTGAAATGCCCTCTTGAATACTCCCTCCCCATCCTGATTCCCAACCAGGTTACTGAAAACACATTAGTCATTTCCATTTGGGGCAGAGTGGGCAGGGGAAGGGAAGGCTTGATTCTGAGGCAGGGGATCTGGCCGCCAACAGACTCCCCATGCCAGCTGGTCTGGCACCCACTTTTTAACACCCAGATATATTTACAGAGAGGTAGCCTTCCTACAAAGGATGAATAAAGGCGCGGCTTCCACAGATTTCCTTCCAAATCCAGCCCGACTGACAAACGTCCAAGAAAAGCACACAGGAGCTTGAGGGCCATCTGCACCCTTCACTGGGAGCGTGACCGTACTGACCGTGCTGAAGCTTCCTTCAAGGACAAAGGGGAGCATGGGGGAAGAGGGGCCCCTCTGTGCCAACTAGCTGTTGTCACTATGATCTCCTTCTCACCTTTTCTAACAAGCTCCAGGAAGAAATAGTCCTGAAACAAGGCAGCAGCCTATGACTAAAACTTGGCATTTTGTTGGCCTTTCCCCACCTCCGTTGGATTGGAAGCTCCTTGAGGGCAGGGACTGTCTCTTGTCCCTTTTTTATTTCCAGCACTTAGCACAGTGCTTGGCACATAATAGGTGCTTTGTGGTTATTAACTAAAAAACCCAACAACTTATTTTTAATGTTCTGTGGCTTGTTGTACAGGTGAAAAACAGCTACACTTTGTAGTCCAAGGGTATGATGACAATGAAGGCATGGGGTTGTGATGGGAATGGGATCTGAGCCCCCAAAAGGAAAAGCCCCTGGACTTTCCTTGCTGGGGCAACTGGCCCTTCCCAGTTCATTAACTGCCCTTTCTTTGTGGTCCTCAGCGTCTGCATCTGGCCAAGGGGTAGACTCCCCTCCCTTAATTCCATCCAGACCCCTTCTCTGTTCCTACAGTCTTCTGTATAAAAAGTCCTTCTTGCCTCCACTACAGTGCTCAGACTCCTTAAGGGTCTAGCCAACATGGCAGATTTTCAGAATCTCGCCCACTCTGACCCGTGTTCTAATAAGCCTGGTCTTTGGCTAAAAGAAGACTTGAGTTGAATTCATTCGAGGCAGGACCTGCATCGCTTGCCTTTGAATTTCAGGGTCGCAGCATCCTTGGACCTCAACAGTTGGACTTAAGGCTTCATCCGACATAGGGAACTCTCGAGGGAGAACACACCTTCTGTTAATCAGGGTAGTCTCTTCTCAGAAAGTTGACTAGAGCACTGCCAGTCAATGCGCATTGAATGCAGGACGTGAGCCCAGGTCTTCCTGAAAGTCCTCGCTATTCAGTCATTTTTCAGTCATGGTCCCCACTCTCTGTGACCCCATTGGGGGTTTTCTTGGCAAAGATCCTGGGGCGGCTCGCCACTTCCTTCTCCAGGTCATTTCACAGATGAGGAAACGGAGGCAAACAGGGTTAAGTGACTGGCCCAGGGTCACACAGCTAGGAAGTGTCTGAGGTCAGATTTGGACTCAGGTCTTTCAGGCCCCTCACTATCCACTGGAAAGCCACCTAGTTGCCTCTCACGATTAATATTATTACCCACTTGGTCATTATTCCTTCCTTCATTCCTACATCAGACAGATATTTCTTGAGAACCCGCTAAGTCTAAGACTGCAGGATATACAGAGGTGGCCCCTGCCAGTGCCTGCCCTCCTAGGGAAGTACGGCAAGTGAACAAAAACCACTAAGACAGATCGGGATCGATGCTGCACAAACTATTTCAATTGCCTTAGGATGGGACTGAGCCAAGGAGCACTGACTGGGCGCTCACCTGCTGTGTTCTAGGGAGATGAAGGCAATGGTGACCCACTGCTGCCTTCAGGGAGCTTGCACTTTACAAAGCAAAAGTGCATGTGAATTAATAAGAGAAGGTCTCTTCTCTGCTCTCCAAGAAGCAATGCGTGGACACAAGACTCCGTGGGCAGCCGAAGGCCTCTCCAAGGATGAGCCAACTGGGAAGAGTTTTAAATGTTTAATCAGCAAGAAAAGAAGTCACTGACTCTACAGCTGCTGGGATCCAGACAGAAGTCACGCAGAGAAGAGAAGGTTGTGGAGACGAGTGAGGCCCCCTTGGGGAGCCCCAGTCCGTGGCCTTGGCACCTCCCACCACAAGGGGTGGTTGACATTCCAGTGGCTGCTCCTCAGCTGACACAGTAGCAGGCTGTAATTACCCCAAAAGGCCGTTTGATTTGATAACATATTCACTACCATGTATAATTTACATAATGTTTTACAAATTATTCATTAATATGCAAATTTGAGGCAAGAGATAAGGAGACTTAGAAATTCAAGGCAAATGCTCCAGAGGCAATCAGGCCTGTGCATAGACAAGTGGTGACGATTTCGAAGGCATGAAGGGTATCGGGCACCGGGTGAAATACTCAAGGCTTTGCTGCAGGGTGAGAGCAGAGAGCACTTGTACTCCTGACTTCAGAAGTTAGAAACGACTAAGCTTAGCTTTTGGTCAAAAAGAGGTGCCCAGGGGAAGACATCCCAGGGAGCTTGGGCTCGGTCTCCATCTTCTCTGTTCTTTCTCCCATAGACAATTAATCTTCCACCATAAGGTAACCTCAGAGTGTCTAGGGTCTCTCCGACTCACCCCCGACCTTCCCCTCAGGGTTTTATGTAGGGCCAAGGCCTTTCCCTCGAGTTCTCTAATTCTCACTGAATTTTATTTTGCCTATCACACGATCCACCATGGGCCAGAATCTTTTCTATGTTATCACTGGGTTGAGGGCAACCCAAGGTCTCTTCTGGGCCGGTTGGCAAACGGCACCCGGCTTCTGGAGGGTGAGCCTTCCTTAGTGGGAATAGGTCCCATCAATCTGGCTTTCCCACCAATCAGAAATCACGTTTGGACCAACCCAGGCAGAGAGGCCAGTAAGTGTGTGCACTTGGTCATGTGTCCTGGCCCATCGAACCTACAGACCAGGTCATTCATGAAATACTTAGCTCTCCTCTCCCTCAACAATATTCATATAAAAGAGGGGGGGGGAAGGGAAATGAAATGGAGAAAGGGAGAAGGGCCTTTTTTTACTTGAGCATTATTGTTCATATAGTAAATGCATAAAAGCCAGGAAATTCAGCTGTCGTTCCCATGGCAACGAGAGCTATGGGCCTCCTGGCCCACGGAAATTAAGTTATAAAAATTAACGTGGCTTGTAGCCCAAGGAAATGCTTCTCTTCATCAAGGAAGCCCGCAGCCAAGGCAGATTTCTGCATGAACATTTGACAGGCTTTCCAAATCCAAATAGTCGGCACGTGCCTACCCTTCCCCCTTCCCCACCCCTGCTCCTGGCTCACAGAGGGGTGGAAGGGCTCCCTTGTATAGGCCAGGAATCCCTTCCCCCCCAACCCAGCCCCAGCCTGGGCCATAACTTAGAGACTGTAGGTGATTGATGAGAAAATAAAACTCCACACGAGGCAAGCCTTGGTTTCTAACTCCATTTACCTAATCCCCTAGGAAAGGGAAGTAATGTTCTCATTATCATTTGCACACATCTACATCTGCAAAAGAGGCAGCTCTCAGCTGCTGCCTAGAGGAGACCTTACCCTCGAGCAGCCTTTAAAGAGACCCTGAGGGGTTTCAGTCCTTCTAGGACTCCCCACGGTGGGAGGGAGAGGACTCAGACTTCTCTATCTGCACAAAGTGGAGGGTCTCCTTTCCCGTCTGAAATGGGCAGTGATACCAGAGGGGTGGGGGGCTTCCCAGGGGCGGAATTGAGTCAAACGTGGCTGGAGCTTGGCCCACATGCCATACTAGTACCTGGTTGGTCCTATTAACATTGAAAGACTACAAGCAAAGACTCACCATGCTGACTGTGTGTCTGTACTCTAAGTCCTGCCTGGCTGGTTGGCAAAGACTCCCTAGCAGTGAACCAAAAGATAATTCCTTGTTCTTAACTGGCATCTGCTCACCTCCTGGGATTGATCTGACTAGGGGCAAGGACTGTATGGGTATCTCTTTAAGGGAGCTTTGTACCCATTGTCCGAGAAAGCTGACTGAGGAAAGCCAAAGCTTTTAACACTTCCTACAGGCACTACCCCTTTGACCAATGCTTCTGTTTTTAACAAAACACAACAGGAAGGAAGCCCATGAAAATGACCGCCATCCCAGAAAGCCAGTCATTTCACAGGAAGCAGCCTGTCCCACAGAGGGCACACTCCCATCCTGGCTAAGGGTATCCCCAAAAGTTCAAGATTGCTGAGTTCAGTCTATCCTTCCCAAGTGGGCACTGTCCACTGGCTAGAAGAGAATCTGGACACCGAAGAGTTTGGAAACAGGGTCCAGTTCAATCCAATAAACATTTCATGATCACCTACTTTGTCCAGGCAGTGAGGGTGCCAAGATGAAACATGATCCTTTCCCTGCCCTCAAGATGTTTCCCATCTATGGCAGCGGCCATTTCTAGAGTACTTTATATTCATTATCTCATAGGTTCTTCCCAACAACCCTATGGGGCGGGTATTTATAGATGTTCTTCCCCACTATACAGATGAGGAAACTGGGTCTCTGAGAGGTTTAGGATATGATGACAGCTAACAGGTACCAGAGATATTCCTGCCTCTGAGAAATACGCACACAGTTAAGCGAAGGTAGAAAGTGATGAGGCCAAAAGAGAGACCCCCCAAAAAAACTGTGAGGGAGCTTTAGGAGGAATAGAGAACTTCAGCTGGGGGGGGGGGGGGAGAATGAGGCGAGCGGAAAGAGGCGCGGGAAAGGAGGCCCAGGGAAGACTTTGTGGAGGAAGCAGCTCCTCTGGGGATCTGAAGGGAGGGAAGGATTTCAGTGAGTGAGGTGGCCATCCAAGCCTTGGGGTAGGGGACAGCCTGTGTTGGCACCCAGAGGAAGCGGAAGGAGAGATGAGGCTGAGGAAAACCCATGCAGTTTGGCTGCAATGAGAGAGTGTGAAGGCTGCAAAGGGGAAACAATGTGCCTTGAAAGGTGAGCTGGAGACAGGTTGTAGAAGCGCATAAAGCACCAGGCTAGGGGGGCTGCATTTTACCCTCCAGGTTTCAGAGTGAGCGCTCCCCACGGGCTGACACATCGCAGCCCTAATGGTTCGGGATTGAAAGCTAGGGAGAAAAATCGGAAGGGCGGCTCCCTAGGCGGCTTCCCTGAGTGGCCACCTTTAGGATTCCGTTTTGGGTGTACCCCAGCAGGGAATCTCCCGCACTGGTCTACAGTATTAACAGCTGTGTCGCCCAGCAGACAGCAAAGGGCCGGGCAGTCACGAGGTCAGCAAAGGCTGTTTTCCCGCAAAACCACCCGAGCCCTCCCTCAGCGTCTCAGGCGCTCTTGCGCGCTCCGAGTCAGGGAAAGGGCCACTCACTGTAGCTAAGGCTCCTGTCTTCCCAGGTGTCAGTCTGACACAGGTTAGGTGGGTTAACTTTATTCCGTTTGCCCCAGAGCACAAAATGAGGAGTGATGGGTAGAATTTGCGAAGAGAATGGCTGACGTTCGCGGTCAGGAAAATGCATGCCATGCCAAAGCAGCACCGACTGCCCTTAGGGCAGCAGTAGGTGAGGACCACTTGTCAAGTGGGAGTGTAGTGATTATAGAAACAACAATATTGGCATTCAGAGAACACTTGGAGGTTTGCGAAGCATTTTACAACCGTTATTTTGCATTCACAAAAACCCTGCGAAGGAGATAATATCATTATCTCTATTTTACAGATGAGGAAACTGAGGCAGTGAGAGGTTAAGTCATTTGCCCAACTAGCACATGCCTTAAACTCAGCTGTTCTTGAGTTCAGGTCCGGAGGTCTTGGTTATGCTACAGTTAGTCCGATGGCTTCTGCAGTCTTCCACTCTGGTATGTTGTGAGTCTGAGACACTCTGCCAGGGCCTAAACTACACAAAAGGACAAGTATCCGCCCTACAAACATCTGATTCAGAAGTTCCCATTGGTCACCTGAGGTTCATTTTCCATTTGTTGTTTGTCCTGCAAACCAAGAGGACCAATGATACCAGGAGGGTTATGTCTTAACTTGCAAGTGAACTGGATTTAAGTGAGGCAGGGCTGTGCAAAGTCACCAGCCTCACTGTCCTTCAGCATCATCTGAGTCCCCCGGCAGGACATGGGTTGGGATGACTGGTGACGGCCATTTTCCATTTATGGACAAAGATGAGAGGCTTCCTTTGCATTCAAAGGAGACTCAGACGCAAGAGCCAAAGAAGCCTCAGGCAACTCCCAACAGTTTCCAAGCCTGATTCCAAACTCATCCAGTGGACATATCTTGTGAGGTCTTAAGTCGGTCACCTCCAGAAGGTTAAGTTTGTGGGGGTGGCAGTAACTCGAACTGCTAGAGGGAGGCCGACTTTGTCAGAACGGGAAGATGCACTGGCTCCCCAAAAGTCCCATCTGTGCTTGGGGAAGGAAGGGCGGCCCACCCTCACCAACTCATAGATATCCGAGAACCCCAAGCTGCAGCATGAGGCTCAATCATCATCTGCTGGCTACAGGCTCAGCAACTATTCATTCTGCTCACGTGCTGACTAATCACTCCATCAATGGAACAAAAAATGGGGAATCAACAGGGAAAGCATCTCAGAAAAGGCTGAAGTCAGTTAAAGAATTGAATAATATTTTACAGGGACGTCTTGCTTTCACTCAGTTCTCCCTATTACCTTTCGGAATTTGCCAAATTAGCAGCCCTGAAATAGAAGCGATTAGTCTGGCTCAGCTTGAAATCCCCCATAAAAGCTGAAGAATATTCAGCTGCTAGTAACACAATGGAGGTTAAGAAAACTCCTCGAAATTATGGGCAGCTGGTTGGCTTTTATAAATTTGTTTGCACAATTTCTCCTTGAATTGGACTTGTTGAGAAGGCAGGCATTCAGGATGGGGTTTCTAGGCACAGATTTCATGTTTCAGTCACAGTAGAGGCGGCAATGGGGAGTGTGCCTGCTGGATGGATTGGGCTTCAACAAGAATTTCTGGAGAGGCTGCTACAATACAGCGGTCAGGTGCTTGTCTGCTTCTCCCATCTCCAGGCAAACATCTAAGGCAAGTCCTGGAAACTCAGACGCGAGAAGGGAAAAAGTCTCACCGCTGAGGCAAATGTGTTTTTAACAGCCTTCTTAGGGGCATCCCATCCCTGGGCAAGAGCCTAAACATCAATAATTCACAAACTGAATGTAAGAAAGGAATTAGAGGCATCCTGGAGAGATAGGGAGAGGACTGGCCATGGGGTCAAAAGGATCTGGGTCCAAGTCCACCCTCATTCATGGTCTCTGTGACCCAGGGCAAAGCAGGCTTCTCAGGGACCCCAAGGCATCTCTCTGAGACTCTTAAGTTGTCGAGAAGTCATAAGTCCTTATCAGTGGATGAAGTCTCCACTGCAAGGAATTCAGCACATTAACAAAATCAAGGTCAAAGCCCCAAGAGGGTGAAATTAAGGATTCCCTAACCCTAATGGTGCTAACGACATAAGCAAGAAGGTCAGGGTCAATATGGACAGAGCAAATGAAGGAGAGGACAGGCTGGGAACGTGCCACATACTGCCTCCAATCCAGCCTTCATCACTTGCAGGGAGACTATATGGGCTACCACAATCTGGCACTGAGACCCAACTGATGAAACTCACTCCCTGATTCCTGATGATCTATCAGAGCACTTCCCTCATCAAAGCAAATTGATTTTTCACAATTCTAAGTGAGGTAGTACAGCAAGGCGGGGGGGGGGGGAGGAGGGAGCATCATGAGGCTTTACTAGTCCGATAACTCCACCATCAATGCTACAGATATCTCTGACTTTGGGATTTCCAAAGAAGTTACCAGTGATTTGTATAATGTTCTGTCTTGATCTAAAGCAGTTTCAGGTAAGAGCGCCTTATTTTGGTAACTAGCACCCCTACTGGCAAAATTTGTTACTGCACCCAGCTCAATTAGACCTTAATAATCCCTAGAGTAGACCTACAAAAGTCGAGGGCAGCAGTGTTCCTGGAGGAACAAACTCCGTCCAGTTATTCCGCTGCATGTGAAAAATGTCTCTTAATGCAGTTCACAGCCCATTTGTGCCTGTGTGATCCATATCTGCCTCCTCCCATCAGTCTTTCCCAGGGGAACCACTTGGCATCTCCCTCTAGACCTCTAGATAGGAGGTTCATGGCTACAGAGCACAAAGATTGTCCATTGACCATGCGAAGTTCAGGTCATTTCCCCAGGGCTGCAGTGGCTTTCACCATGAGACCACAAGTTAACTAGATCACTCACATATGCGCTATGTAAATCCTAGCTTTTGTCTAAAAAAGTCCATGTTCTCTCAGTTGTCATAGGCAACTGAACATAGGCTAGTGAGTGGGGGAAATAACAGAAACCTGTGCTGGGTCCCATATGGCTCTCATATTAGCTTTGAAAATGAATGTAACTCTACCTTCACCCTCTCAGACAGATCTAGGATTCAGAGAAAAGGTGACTCGGGTGCACCTGGTACAGGCACTACTTGGAAAGGATTTGACATGCTCAGAGAGGAAGCTTGCCTAGAAGGTGCCATCTGACTTCACAAAACCCCATTTTGTTCAAGGCAGCGGAAATATTGCCTCTACCAATGCAGTCACAGGTCTGGGTCCTGCGCTTGTCCCTGTCCCCACACCCTATCCCATTTCTGAGCCCTAGTAAGCTTTTTCTGTTGAGAGATCTCTGAATGAGGAGCACTGAATCTCCTATAAGGCCAACCATGAAACTAAAAATGACTGCAGGGCATGAGAAGAGGACAGGATGACCAGGAGAACTGCGGCTGGGAGCCCAATGGGCCAGCAGACCACACACTGGCCCCTGGGGGTCAGGAGAACTCTGGGTGAAGAAGCCAAGGTTATGTTTCAGGGCTGATTCCTGGAGCAGAGGAAGACAAAGATGCCACGGAGCTCACAGGAGCAACAGGGCACCTGGCCACTGGTTTTCTTCTTCCACATCCTCCCCCAGCTCTAACAGTTAATTCCTTGAGGAACAAGAACTGTGAACAAGCAGCTCTCAACAGCACTGTGCCCATCACCCTCAACACACCTGCTGGCTGGAATATAACTATGGCTGAAAACCTCTATCTCCATCCATTAAATTCTTATTCCTCTTCCCAACAAGGCACAGGATTTGGTATGCCACTTGCTGGAGACTGATCTCACCTCTTGGGGCCAGGGTGGGGGGGGGGGGTGTCACATCCATAAATCAGCCTAACAGGTGGATCCATCCAAAGTCAAAGAAGTGGCTCCACCTGATCATTCACTGGGTCAGACCTTGGGAGGACCTTAGAAGTCATTCAGTCTGACTCCCTCATTCTGCAGATGGCGAAGCAGAAGTCCAGGGTGCTGGAGCATTTGCCCAGGATCACACAGATTGTGACAGGGCCAGCAGGAGAACTCCAAGATCACTGCTCTTCCATTTCCCCTCCAACATGGCACCTGGTAAAAGGCTCCTGGACGTGCCTGAATATAGAATGGAAAGGAGGGGCAGCTCCTCGTAGCTGGTCAGGCCAGTTAGCCATTCCGACTGGAGCTGGCTAACTCCTGGTCTCAGTGGAACTGGGGCATATCCTGGGATTAGGACAAAAGGCTGGCAATCCAGGAGTGGTGCCACGGCAACCCATAGGCTTGTATAGCAGTAAATTACAGCCAGGTGTGTCTGCTAAGTCGGAGCTGTGTCTCACTTCCCTGAATCCACAAACTGTTTACGACTCTCCCAGGTGCCCAAACACCCACATGCACAGATTCATTCAGCTAATGTGCACTGAGTAGCTACTCCATGCCTGGCCCCATGCTAGGTACAGTGGGGGTGGAGAAGTAGAGTGAGACAGTCATCACTGTACTTACATTGTACATGGGGAGAAGAGGAAATCCACATAAAAAATGGTTTGTAATCAGAGAGTGCTCACCAGGCATCAGGTGCCAATCCAAGAAGATGGGAAGTAAAGGAAAGGGAAGAAAGAGGAAGGAGAAAGAGACTCAAGGAAAGGAGATTCGGGGCTAAGAAGGGCCTTGGAGGGCGTCCGGTCCAACTTCCTCCACTTATAGATAAGGAGGGAGGGCCAAAATAAGTTGCCCAGGGTCATGCAGGTAATAAGGAATTAGGATTCAAACCCAGGCCTTTTGACCCACACCTAGCCCTTCCTTCCAATTGCTCTTGTGGATCAGCCAATCAGCCAAGTGCACTTCCTGGGCAGTGGAATTCCTCCAAAATGACCTCGCTGGCCTCTGAAGTCCCTTCCTGACCTGAATGTCCTGGGCTCAGTGACTTCACAAAGGAGGGGGGACCTGAGCTGAGCTGAGCCTGGAAGCAGGGCCAGGATCTGGGTGGTTGGCATGGGGTCCCTGCCACAGGAACACCTTGAGCAAAGGCACCTAGGTGGGAAGGGACTCGGTGCACCCGAGGGCTGGGATTGCTAGGGGCACCACTCCACTGGAAAATGGAGCCACTACTATTGTACGAGTGGAAATCCTGACATTGCCCCTTCCTGCCTCTCTCCCAGCTGCCCACAGAGTCCCAGCTGAGCTGCAGAGAAAAGGGGGAGTGTCCTTCTCCCCCCAGCTCTGCTCCATCAGTCATTTTTACGGAGAGAAGCCACACAAAAGACTGGCTTTTCAATTGTAAGTCACACTTCAGCTTGAATAGGCTTTTTTTTGCCAGAATGGGGTAAAAAGTGAGAAGTGAGGTGCATAGAAGGCGCATTGGGTAAAAAGAGTCAGCTGAGCCTAAGAATTCAGTTAGTATGAACAGAGGCAAGGGAGGTCTGCTCCTTGCTCCATAGCCTCCCTTGGTGTGAACTCTGGGACTGCCACAACTGTAAGCCCAGATGGAAGGTGGGCTGAAATGACCTCCAGACTGGCTCCCTGGGGATTCAGAGAACCAGAAACCTCACAGTGCTGGGCCAGGATGAGCAGAGCTGCACTTTCACCTCACACAATAAAGAGTGAGTCTGGCCAACGGCTCAAAGCATTGTGGAGGTAAAGCCAACTTTGAGGCTTAAAGTAGGTCACCCAGGCAGGAAGACCAGGTGCCCATCTCCACTTGGCCAGAGACATCTCATGCTGAACTGCTTCCTCCTGGTCAATCCACCACCTGGGCATCCCTCCATCTTCTTTTCTGACATCTCTTACATAAAACAGCTCCACCCTCCTCTGCTCTGCAGAGGGAGAGAGCCTCAAGACCCTGTGGTTTAAGGATAGCTTGGTGGGGCTGAGAATGTTGAGCCTGGAGAAATGAAGGCTGATGGGAGACATGATGCCTGAAGGGCATGTCCAAAGAACTAAACAGAGGCCTCTGCTGTGTGGGGAAGACTCCTCCAGAGGATGGGCCAGAGGGTGTGGCCAAGACCCCCACAATGAGACGCCTGAACCCCAGGACAGAACATCACTGGAGGCTCCCACAGCACCATCAAAATGCATACTGTGGCTGGTGACCCAATCCCCAAATGAGCTCAGGCAGGAGCCCCAGCCCCATTCTTAGCCACATCATAAAAGGAGTATTCAAAACAATAAGGCAGCATTTGCCACTGAGCATAGCACCAAGAGGGCTGGCCTGTGCTGCCCCGATGGGTCATCATTCACACAGCAGCCCAAGCCTCAGCCTCCCCAGCAAAAATCCTGACTGGTCCCAACAGAGCTTTGGTCCTTGTGAAGCACCTTACAGACATCTCACTGGAGCCTCGCTACCACGGTGCTTTCCCATTTTACAGCTGACTTGAGGACATTGTGACTGGCCTAAGGTCACACGGCTCCCATGGGGCGGGGCTGGCCCAGCAGTCAGGTGTCAGGTGTCTGTCAGATTCTAAATTCTGGAGAGAGATGAGCCAAAGAGAAGAGTGACTTCTCCCCTGAGGCCCCTCCATCTGCCTCAGCCAGTGCACGGCCTCAAGGCTGTCCTGCTGTCCTCCTGCTTGGGACTCATCCTGTCAGAGCAAAGTCTACTCGGTTCCACAACAGCCCACTCAGTGGGGCCACCATTCATAATGATGATTGTGGCCTCCCAGAGTCGCTGACCTCACCCACTCCCATGCTCAGCATCTCCAAATAGTCACTTTCTGGGGGGGTCACCTCCTTTGGGAAGCCTGCCCTGATGGGAAAGTGTGCTCACTCTCTCTCCTCTCTCTGTTTCTCCCTCTGTGTCTCTCTGTGACACACCACACACACACACACACACACACACACACACACACACACACACACACACACACACACACACGCGCGCGCGCACACACACCCCCTCGGTAAGTAGTAAGTGCTTCATAAATACTGATTAGATTGACTTGATTTGAAGTGAATCGCCCCACTGAACCATTCTGGCTTGGGGCTTCCCTGAATGGCTTCAGGGGACTCTGGGCTGCCCATCCCTGACCAGCCAGTTAATCTGAGAGCCAAGCTCCCATTTACTATGGCATCAAAGGTCAAAGAAATCAGTGGCAAGCTCGGTGAAAACCTCGAGCTTCTTGTCTCCCCTTCTTCCACATTTCCTCTCATTCTTAATAAAAACAAAACAAAACAAAACTGTTTCTTAGAATAAGAATCTCCAGCCAGATCCCACTTCAGAGAGCCTGCATCTGAGTAAAATGGGGGATTATCGGTGGGAGGAGCTTGCATTGAGAGTCAGACCCTGCAGGTTTGGGACTTAAGTGCCTTGGATTCCTGGTGAATGAGGACAGAGTCCCCCGGGCCAGCACCAAGCCTCACTGTTGGCTTCTCCTCAGAGAATGACCTCACCACTGGGGTCTCTGGGCAGAAAAAGAAGGGAGGCAGCTGAGCTCACGGGAGCACAGAACATGGGGGCTCTCTGGCTTCTCTGCCTCCTCCCTAGGGGCCTGCGTTCACCTGGGTCATTAATAGCTAGAAAGCATGGAGACTCTGTTAAGTGGCCAAGTGCTCTGGTAATCACTGCCTGCTGGGACAAGAAGCACAGGCCTCTCAAATACCCGTATATGGCAAACACAAGAAGGGAGGGAGGGGGCAGGGAATGAGTGACCTTGCTCAAGGTCCTTCTCAAAATGCAAGAGAAGAAAAATGTCAGCTCTGAAGGGGGCGCCCTTAAGTGCCGGAGAATCCTGGCACTGGCAGGAGACCATGTGGCCCAAGCTGCCCCTCCGCAGTGCTCTCTACCCCGGGCCTGCCAACAGTCACCCAGTCCAAGAGCCAGCTCCTTCAGCAGCACACCCCACATGGGACGGCTCTCAGAAGGAGCAAAGTGCTCATGGGACCAAGACAAACTGCGCCCCATCATTCCTTCCACCACTGGCTCTGAGCTCTTGTCCCAGGACAGAGCAGAATAAGTCAATCCCTCCTGCATGTAATGATTATGGAACTTGCACACGCCTGGGGCTCCACCTTCTAGGGTTCCACCTTCTAGGGCTCTACCTTCTAGGAAGCCGAGCTGGGGAAGGGCCTTATTTGGAGATGTCAGGCTGTCACACCACAAGACCTTTGGGGGAGTAACTGCAGTACCTCAGCCCTGACCATGGGGTCCATACACTGAGCCCCCCTTTCCCAAAGTCCATCCAGGAGGAAACAGACTGAAGGCTGGCATTTTCTACATCAGTAATACTTCCCACGGGTGGTGCTCTTTGGGGGGCTAAATCCTATGTTCTTGATAGAAGAGCACACGTGACCAAGCCCTGCTGTCAAGTTCTAAGCTGTGCAAGAAAATAATCAACCAATAAACACTTATTAAGCACCTTCAGTATACCAGAAACTGCTCTAAGCTCATGGTGCAAAGCAGCCTGGCACCTTCCCATGTGCAAAGACAAATCATTCCCTTCATTCATTCTATGAATGGTACAGAAATAGGCAATTAGAAGTCTTAAAATAGCTTTTCAGGAAGAAAAAAATATAAAAACCATGATTCACACATTGGCTAATGCCTGCCCAGGGCACAGCTGCAATTTGTTTGTGTCCAAGAGTAAAACATGGGAAGCTGAACTGTGCATGCCAGCACGAGGAGCTGTGTGCCCATGGGAGCATCCCCTGGGCCATGGAAGGAGGGCAAAGTCCAGCTTTAGGCTTGCCCTGGAGGTCCTCTGGAGTGATCCTCTTACTTTACAGTGGGGAGAACTGAGGCCCTGCCATCCAAACAGGCTCACTAGGGAGGCAGGACTCTGACCTTTGTCTGAACTGAACCGTAGGCTATTCCCAGGTCCTGCCAGCCTGCAGGGCACCTTGGTAAAGAAGCTGGCTGTGTGTCTGTCTGCTGTCTGAGCAGAGGGGAAATCACTGCTCCCCAAGAGTAGCCGCTGCGGGAGAGGGCAGGGGGTTCTCCAGAAGATCAGGTACCAGTGTCTCAGAACAGAGAGACAGAGAGACAGAGACAGTGAGAAAGAAAAAAAGAGAGAGGCAGAGACAGAGACAAAGAGAGACAGAGAAAGAGAAAGACAGACAGAGAGAGATGGAGAGAGACAGAGAGGCAGAGAGCACCAGCTGAGCCCTGGTCTGGCCTCCTCAGGCCCACCTAAGCCCAGCTAGAGAGGGGTGGACACCCCAGGGCGATGTGTACCAGCCAGCTCTGACATGAAAAGACTCTCTTCCTAACTTGAGAACAGAATTGCCATCTTCTCACACATATTGGAAGCAGAGGCTTCCCGTGGCAAACAGCATTTCTAGACCCAATGTGCTTTCCTTGGGATGTGCAGGAGAAGAGAATAAAGTCTTTTTAAGCAGCTGTTCCTATGGCCTCCAAAAGAAAGATGTAAGTTCTGACTGATCTGAGAGAAACAAAAGTTCTCAAGGGACCCAGGAAATATTACGGGTCTGATACTCAGATAAATCATCCCTGAGCACGGCCAGGGGCCTGTGGGGCCTGAATCCCAGCGACCCCTCAGCTGCTACAGGGGCAATGGCTCCATCAGCAGTCCAGGAAGGTCACTGGGCCACAGATCTGGAGCTGGGGGGGACCTGAATGACTGTCCAGTCTGCCAACCCATTTTACAGAGGAGAAAGCGAGGGCCCAAATGCTGAAGCTGACAGAGAGTAAAACAGCCAGTTTTCTTGGCTAGGCCCAGGGCATTTCCCCCTCTCCTTTAGGGCTGATGAACTCTCTACTCTAACAATGTCTTGAGAAGGAACATTAGACTGAAAGAAGCTCAAAAACCTCTTCATACAAAGTACATGTTTTAGGATCCTGTTTTTGGAGTTGGGAAGACCTCAGAGGCCACTGAGTCTCCTTCCCTGACCCGCCGGGGGGCTCCTGGGAGCTGAGTGAGGATTTGATCCCCACTGTCCGGACTCTGGGCCCAGTGCCCTCTGGGCACGATTTGGATTCTTGAACACTGATTTCTTCTGGCCAAGACCCATCCCACGCAGCACACGGTGAGAGCAGTGGGTCATTGTCAGCATCTAAATCTCTTGGTTTATGAAAAAACGCTCTGTGTCCCATGTTGCAAGGGAATGTTGCAGTCCAACAAACCCATCAGCCCACAGTCTGAATCTGGTCACGAGCTTCAAAGAGGCCATCTCCAGGGTCACAGGGGAGTGTGCGACCTGTGTCCACACTCCCTACAGAGAACAAACCCCAGATTCTTCAGGAATCCCTGGATTGGGCTTCCAGGGACACCTTCCGTGTTATTTCTACCACACCTCCATGATTCCTGCTCCTGGGGCCACTGCCCAGCACAATGCAGGCTGTGTTTGAGCTGGCACAAGCCAGGCCTGCCCACCCTCCCCAGGAGGATTCATGCTGAAGTTAGTCCTGTCAAATGAAGGGTGCAGCCCCTCTGGACATCTCCAGCACCCCATGGGCCAAGAAGGGCCAATCCTCCATAAGCACAAGTAGAGGAAGGAGAGCTTGTCTCAACAGAATGTTCTGGCTCGGAATGGAAAGGCCAAGTGGTACTTCACCTGGCCCTCCAGAGCCCATGAGGAGAATGGAGAGGTGCTGATTGCGGGGGTGTTCTCCAGGGCCCCCCTGTCTTGAGTGACTCAGCCATGGTGTTTTGCATTTGCAAACCATGGCTGGGTGAGGAGTCCAGCCAAGGCACTCTGCTTGACCTCCTCATGTTTGTAGGAGGAAGCAGGAAGTAGGGGCATTCTCATGGAGGGCAGGTGGGGCCTCCGGGACCAAGAATTACAGACTAACAGATAGACCGACAGAAAGAAGTTAAGGTAGGAAGGAGAACGGAGCCTGCAGAAGCAGGGAGGCCACGAGGGCACCCATGTTCTTGCATCTCCTTTGCAAGCCCCAGTGCATAGTAGGTCTAATCACACTTATGGATTGACAGGTCATGGGGCTGTGCCTTGGCAGCCTTCTAGTCCCACCTCAGTTTTCAGGTGGGGAAACCGAGACCAGAAGAGTGAAGTGACTGGTTTAGGGGGATAAACACAGCTGGTGATTTCTGATTGGTCTCTCAGCTTCTAGTCCCACCTCCCTCAATTCATCCTACACCTGTGGCCTCACTGATATTCCTGAAACCCAGAGCAGGCTGCAGCTGCTTAGCTCAACAGCCGTCACTGGCTCCCTCCTGATTCTACCACCAAGCACAAAGTCGTCAGGTCGGAATTTAAAGGCATCCCCGGTGCCAGGAGGGACTTTGTTTCTTATTCCCCTTCCCACAATCAACAGTCTAGTCCTCGGGTTCTAGAGTGATTCTAGATTTCACAGGACCATGCTGTCATCTGACATTCTGGAGGTTTAAAGTCAGGAGCAAGACAAACCGGAAGCGGGTGGGGCAGGGGACGCATGGGCACGTCGAGCCGCGTCCAAGACCTAAGTCAAGTTAGTGTCGCATGGTGGGCTTCGGGACAATCCGCCTGAGCGCGCAGCCTTCCTCTGCGTGAGGCCCGTCGCAATCCTCCCAAGGGAGCAGGCTCAACACACACACACCGGCCTGGAACCACGACGGCAGAGAAGGCTGCGCCCCCACAAGCTGCCGGCACCAGCCTCCAGCCCTTATCTGCGCTTGTCTGGTGAGCTCAGAGCCCTGTTTTCCATCCAACCCCCCAGGACCCTAGTTCTCCGAACCTCGGCTGTCCTTGGCCACGGGTCGTCTCAGGATGCTTCTTCTGTCTCCTCCAGAGAGACAGGAAGCCCTGGCCCAGGATGGATCCAGAGCCATCAGCAGCCCCAGAGTGGGTGACAGCCTTCTGACTGCAGGCACTACCCCAAGGAACCCAGGGTGATTAGCAGGGAAAGGGCCGAATGCCAAAGACGTTGCCCCCTCCCCCGCCCAGACGGACTTACACCGCCCCTGCCTCCGCCCCAGCACGTGGCGCGTCTTCCCAAGCAGACTTACGCAGCTCGCCCACTTTCAGGATCTCACACAGCATTTTGGTCAGTTCGATGCTGCTGCGGCCAAAGGGACACTCATGCTTGTCTTCTCGGCTGCTGTTCTCTAGGACGATCTGTGGGGGAAACAGAGGGGTCAGCACGGGGGCTCGAGGCAGAGGTGAAGCCTGGGGCCTGCGCTATGCTGCCACCTGAGGAGGGGGGCAGGGGGACCCACAAAGCAGCATCTCCCTTCAAGGAACTCACCGCTCTGGAGGTCTGGCCTCAGGGGCCTTCAGCCCCCACAAAACTCTGGGAGCATCAGACTTCGCAGGGCAGAACCTGTTAGCAGGTTTCTTGGCAGTTTATACTAGGAGCACTCTTTCATGATAGCAGCTTTTCCCATTCCAGGGCACCATCCTACCCGGTACCCTGGACAGCTGTCTGCAAAGGGACGGGTGGAGGAGACTGTGCTCTGGAGGAAAAGTAGGCGCCATGTTGACTACCCAAATGACTTTAAACAATCTGATGGCAAGAAAAAGAAATACACGGCTTCGGCTTTAATGTCTCCTTGCTGTGCCCAGGAGCCTCTCTGTCTGAATGGAAAGTGGAACGGACAGGGACAAGCTTCAGTGACCCAGGCAGGCTCCCAATGAGGAAATAACGTAAGAACGAAGAGCTTTGAAATAAAAGAAAAAGGAGAAGGATGGAATAGAAAATGGAGGGCAGAGGAGAAGGGAGGACGAAGAGGAGGAAGAGAAGGAAGAGAGGGAGGGAGAAGGAGGAGGAAGACGAGGAGGAAGGAGGTTGATGCCAGGAATTCTTCCTCACGGCTCTTTCCAGAAGAGCAACGTTTTGCTCATAAACTGCCCAGTGTACCCTCCTGCAATGCCTGTGGACCGAGGGGACTTCAGCCCCCCACTCCGCTTCAGGCCCATCGTCCTCGCCGTTTACTAGGTCCTGTCACTGGCTAGCTCCTACTGATGACCCTCTACTTCCCCACTCGAAGGACACAACTCTTGTGTGACAGTGAATTTCCACGCATTTCTCTCCCAAAGCTATTATATTATAACAAAGCTGCAGCGGCCGGTGCAGGAGGCTGGGGGCCAAACGGGGAAGCTGCGAGGCTTCTGTCGCCCTCGCCCGTGGGCTCCACGCGAGGACCCTCGGTTATATTTTGTACTAACGTTTTGTTAACTTTTCACTAGCGTATCAATATTTCCTGGTGGGAGGCGGGAGGCCGGAGGCGGGAGGCGAGTGCTCTGCAGTCACCGCAGGTAGACTCGCCTCAGCCTATCAGAGTTGGAGACGCATTTCGGGAAGATGGTTTATTACCAGGCTAGAAACACAATGGTAAATTGAAGTAATCAATATGGAAATTAGCCTTGGAGAGCCCCTCTGCAGCCCATCCATCTTGGCTGCTTACCTCCAGGAGGGCCAGAAAGCACCCCGCGGGGTGGCAGCCCTCATCCAGGCCACGTGGGCAGGCTGAAGGCCAGCCAGGACCTCGGGGGCCACGCCACCACTGGATGCCCGCGCGAGCCCTTGGTCACTAGCCAGACGGAATGGGGAGCTCGTTCCTCAGCAGGGCAAGAACATTGTCGTTTCCTCCTTAATTCAAGACGTTAAAATGTCTACAATGCACTTTGGAGAATGAACGACACCCCCAGAGACAAAAGGACGCCCGTGGGTAGCATCTTTGAAATTCCTCGTGATGCTCAGGTCTGAAGCGGAGAATAAGCCCCCAACAACGCTGTGATTCAGCCCAGCATCGAACACTCCAACAGGGGACCAAGGATGCTGCTTTCGCTTGTGTCAAGGCAGCCAGGGGGCGCCATAGTGCACAGAGAGCGGGCCGGAGTCAGGATGACTTCTCTCCCTGAGTTCAAATCCAGCCTCAGTCACTTAGAGACTGGGTGATCCTGGGCAAGTCGCTTCACCCTGTTTGCCTCAGTTTTCCCATCTGTAAAATGAGTTGGAGAAGGAAATGGCAAACACTCCATTATCTCTGCCAAGAAAACCCCAAATGGAATCATGGAGAGTTGGCCACAACTGAAGATAACTGATCTCATGCCAGGGCCATTGAAAGCTACTGTCAGTTGCCTCTAATCTAACTGAACCTGGTCTCTAAAAATAACAATCCCCCCAATGCCTGGGTCACTGAAGCTTGTCCCTGTCCATTTCACTTTCCATTTGGACAAAGACACCTCCACTTCTCTCCAGTGCTCAGCCTCCTGGTGCCCCCTTTCCTTGGGTAAAGTCCTGCCCCTGCCAACATCATGCTGTTGTACTTGTTACCCAATGCCTAGGGACGCTTCACCAGAAGAAGGGAGAATCTCCTCACCTATTCCAAGAACTGGCACGGGGAAGGTGATTTGGCCTCCTCTGCTTGGGGGGGCAGAGCCAGAGGCCACGAGTCTAACCAAAGATGTGTGACTAGAGCATAAGGACTGATGGGAAATGAAACAACATAATGAAACTGAGATATGGAGGAGAGACACAGATAACTAAAGAGAGAAATAGGGATAAGGGGATGGAGAGATGGAGAAAGAAAGAGGGAGATGAAGAGAGAGGTGGAGGGAGAGGGGAAGAGAGAGGGAGGGAGAGAAAGAGAGAGGAAGAGGGGGAGAGAGGTGAGAGACAAAGAAAGAGGAGAGAGAGAGAGAGGGAGAGAGAGAGAAAGAGAGAGATGGGGATAAAGGGATGGAGAGATGGAGAAAGAAAGAGGGAGATGAAGAGAGAGGAGGAAGAGAAGGAGGAAGGGAGGGAGAGAGGGAGAGAGAGAGGGGGAGAGAGACAAAGAGAGAGGAGAGAGAGAGACAGACAGACAGACAGACAGAGTCAGAGACAGAGATGGTGCTTGCAAAGACCAGGAGTGTTTGGCATCACTTACCCATACAACCTCCTCTCCCTCGGCCGAAAGATTTCCAGGCCAGCAGGGAGTGATTTTTCTTAAGGCTCATAATGAAGAAGCCCAGTATTTTACTTCCTACAAATGTCCAGAAGTCAAGACTTTTCTTGTGGCTTTTACTAAACACTGCTCTCCCTCCAGGAGTGGGGAAGGACTGGGATGACCAGGAGGAGTTCTGCAAGCTGCCCTGAGGGGCTTGGCTGGGGTGCTCACTGAGACCTCTGGAGAGGCAGGGGTGCCTGGGGGGCAGGCAGGGGCAAGGCACCCGGATGGAAGGCCTTTACTGACAGACAGTGAGGAGGCCTAGGGCAGGAGCCCCAGTACAGGCACCTAGAGAGGGACATGAGGATCCTGGGGAGGGTTTCTCTACACTGGAAGCAACTTTGCTAGGGAAGATCCCATGGACAGCAGGTGCAAAGGGGCAGTCATCATGGTGGAACTTACAAACCCAAAGATGCTTTTGAGGAAGGAATGAATGTGAATAAAAGTGAAAGTGGGGGGCACCTCGGGAAGCCAGCAACATTAAAGGAGAGGACAAAAAAGACAAAGAAATCAGACATTTAGCTGGGTATGGGAGCTCAGAGGCCACCTGGTGCAAGCTTCTCATCTTCCATGTAATGGGGAAAACCCCTCAAACAGCTGGGGCTGAGCTCACCCCCCAGCCTGCCTGGAGCTGGACTCTTACTCAGACACATTCCTCCTGGCTCCCAGGGCTGGCTCCTGGGGCTGGCTCCTGGGGCTGGCTCCCGGCCGTAAGACTTGGTGCTTGGAAATCACAGAGAAAACCTGGATGATTCCTTGGTCATTGGGCACAAGAGACTCTTTCTCTTGTGTCTGAGGTCCAGTCAGCTGACTGGGGCCTGTCCACCATGACATTGGCCCTGGACACTAGGTCACAGCCCAAGATTCAGACTTGGGCTACATCACATGACTGCCTAAAGGGCCACCTTTGGAGAAATTCAGTACAGAACGAAGGGCTTTCTCTGGCATCACCCAATGGGGCAGAGAGGGGCTGGCATTTCTCATTGGGGTCAGTGTTCATCCCTTCAGGGTCTCTCAGCTCTCACCCCCCACAGATGGGCACCATTCTGGATGTCTCACGGGAGCGTGTTGAACTGGCTTCCAATGTCTGAAAGGCAGATGGAGGGAAGATAAATTATTGCCCTCCAGTGCCTGGCTGACCGCTTCTCAGGGCTCCTCAGGGACCGGATCTTGACCCTAGGTGCTGCCTGGCCTATCTCTTCTTTTGGCAGGTGAGGAAACAGAAGCACAGTGACCCATTCGTGTCTCTTGGTGCTGAATAGCAGAGGCAGGATTTGAACCAAGGACCCCTGACTTCAAATCCAGTTCTCTTTTCCCTTGTACCATGTGGGGATTCCTGTGGGTTGCACAACATGGTTGTCTTACTTTAGAGGTGTATACTTTGTATACTTCCTGGCATACAATAGGTGCTTCATAAATGCTGATTCAATTGAACTCATTATTAAGCCTAGATCCCTTAAATTTCTACCCAGTCATCATGGTTCAGTCCTCTGGGGCCCATCAGAACAGGTCTGACTCATCTTCCACATAAACTCTGCAAGTCAGCCAAGGCAGCCCACCCCCAGTCCCTGTCTTCTCTTCTCCTGGTCGAGGATTCTCGGTCCCTTTACCTTGTCTTTGTACAAAATCCTTTCCTCTCAATGGGGCTGGGGGATCTGTGGTTTTGTGGGGTGAGAGTGGACACTCCCCTGGAGCCACCTTGGAGGGTGATGAGGGGCCAGGAGAGGCTGAGTGATTTGCCAGGGTCGGAAGCAGGGTTCAAACCTGGGTCCTCCTGGGGTCTGTGGCTTCCTCCAAATCCTCTCCAGAAAACTGTGAGTTTGGGGTTTTGCCCTTGTTCAGCTTCCCAGGAGTTGCCCAGCTTTAGCCAGTGTGAGGAGGGGGACCGAGGGGGGCAGCCCTCAGCTCTCCCTCTCTGCAGGGCTCCTGCTCGCTTCCTGAATCTCTTGTGGACAGACCATCAGCTCTGGGCTGTTTAGAGTTCTGCAAAGACTCACATCAGTGAATTTAAGGAACACGGAGTAAATGTCTATGTGCATCAGAGGTTGAGAAGACAGGCTCCCTCAGCCAGGAAGTGTCTGAGGGTGACAGAGGAGACCAGGACGTTCTGACTCCCAGACCCGGCCAGAGGAAATCTGACTCCTGAGGTCCGTTCACAATCTTCTCCTCAGGCCTGGAGCACGTGCTGATGTGGTCAGTTAGGCCAGGCCAGGACAAAAAGAGGGGCTTTGAGCCCCTCCCCACAGCGCCATCCACCTCAGCACGGGCCAAGACTCCCCTCCAAGGCTGACCTCAGTGCTCCAGGCTGGTGACAACAAGGAACAAGGCCATCCCTGAGGCTCTGGGTCTCGGCCAGGGGAGTCTGATCAGACATCCCCAGAGGTGCTCTCAATTATCTTGGGCAAACAAAGGCACCCACCTCCAAGCCGGCCTTGCAGGCTCTGCCTTCAGAAGGCCCAGACCACAGACAGCAATATTCTCAACAAACAAGAAACTTGAGACCTAGAGATGAATGACCAAGTGAGTGGGAAGATGGATGGAGAGAGAACCATCAGGAGATGGCCAGGTAAATTAATCTACAGGTAAATAGACCTACAAACAAGTAAATAAGCCAAGAGTTAGACGGATAAGTGGATGGCAAACCAGAAAATAAATAAGCAGCCGGATGAATGAACAAGGGACAGGGAGCCTGGCAGCTGCTCCCAGCAGGACTGTGGGGCACGGGGAGGAGGGAGGGTGTCAGAGCCATGAGAAGAGGGAACCCAGAGCCACAGAGCTTTACTCACACCATTTACTTCGTTGTTAACTTTAATTACACCCTATGAACTGTCCTGTAATTATGGAGCTTGGGACACTGCCAAGTTCCCCTCTGGCGTGTGCAAAGTTCGGTGAATTAGTGTAGAGCTTCAGCCTCCCTCCCCCATCCCCCGGCGGCTCTCTGGGTCCTGAGCGCCCATTTTAAGTCCACACCACAAGCTGAGTGGACAGCTCCAGCATCGTGACCCCCACGGAGTCACAGAGTGCTCCGGGCTTCCTTAGGGGACTAACATTATCCATTCCGCTAATTTATAGCAGGGTCCAAGCCCACTTCCCCTTCCCGAGCCCCTGCCTGGCAGGGGAGGGGGCAGGAAGGGATTCCAGGCTCTCCTTTTGTCCTGTTTAAGGTCAGAGCAGAAGTGAAAGATGCAGAGTCTGTGGGTCCCTGCTGCCCCCCACTGTAAAGAGACCCATGAATGAGACCGCTGCTCATGCGCTTGGGCACCTGGTGCCCTTCAGGAAAAAAAAGTCCTCAGTCAATTAACAGATGCTGATTGATGATGCCACATGCCTTGCAGTGAGGGGCATCGTGGGTGCCAAGGACACGCTGGCTGAGTGACCCTGGACGGGCTGGCCAACCTCAGGGAGCTCCCTCAAAGCTCCCTCCAACAGGTCCGGTCCCTGGGGGAGGGGGATCGGCCCCACCCTCAGGGAGCATCCTGGAGGTGGTGGAAGGTACAGGGTACAAGGTACAGACAGAGGCCTGCCCTCCAGGAACCTCCAGTCCAACTTCTTATTGTCGGTGCTCAGTCATTTCACTCCTGTCTGCCTCTCTGTGACCCTGTCTGGGCTCTGCTTGGCAAAATCCAGGACTGTTTACCATTCCCTTCTCCAGCTCATGTTACACATGATGAAACTGAGGCACAGGCAGGGTGAAGTAAGTTACCCAGGATCACGTAGCTAGGAAGCATCTGGGGTCAGATTTGAACTCAGGTCCTCCTGATGGCAAACCCAGTGCAGGAAGGCACAAAAAAGGGAGGAGAATCCTGTCCTGTCATTCCCACAATGCCCAGACCTGGAGCATGGGCCAAACGAGGCTGAAGGTTTCCATTTCACAGATAAAGAGACTGAGTTTCCAGGACGCTCCGTGATTTGCTGTTGTCAGATGCTCAAGATGCAGATGAGTCTGGATTTGAACTCAGAACCCCTGACCCCAAGTTCGTACTACCAGGAAGCCATGACAAAGGTGTGGCAGTGAGGGAGAGCTGGACGTGTGACTCAGAAGGAATCTGGGCCTCAGTCCCCTAAAGTGAAGGAGGAGCCGGCCTCTATGGCCTCCAAGGGCCCTCCCTGCTCTCTGTGATCCCACAGAGACCTTAGCTTGGCTTTACATAACAATTCATGCAATAATCCTACTGTAACAAGAGCCCGGCACAAGCACGGCCCTACTGTGTGCCAGGGGCTCCACCAATATTATTTCACTTGGCCTTTGCCACAGCCCTGGGAAGGAAGCGCTGTTTTTACACCCATTTTACAGATGAGGAAACTGAGGGTAAGTGACTTCTGGGGTCACACAGCTAGAGAGTGTCTGGGACAGGATCTGAACTTGGATCTTTCTGGCTCCAGGCCCAGGGCTCTGTCCACTGCACCAAGTAACTGCCTGTAAAATGGATGGCGCATTTCAGGCTGTGCGGAGGCCTGGGGGTATGTTGAGTATTTAGGAAGACAGAATGGAGGCCGGCTGTGCAATCCTGGAGCTGGGTGAGCAGGGGAAATGTGGGGGGCTGGGGACTGCCTGGAGAGCCTACCAGAGGAGGGGAGGAGGAGGGATTCCCTGGAGGCTCAGCGGTCCTTTGACAGGAGGGGTCCATTGGGAGTCCCGTGAGGAGGCTGGTCCAGGGCTGCGGCTCAGGAGGCTCCAAAGGCGGAGGCTGGAGGCCCGGGGAGTGAGGGTCCTGGCTCTGCAGCTGGGAGGACCTCAGAGGCCCCAGACTACCCCTCAAGTCCAGGGCCTTCCCTGGGGCTTATTTCCTACTCCTCTGCTGAGAGCTTGTGGGTAGGTATTTGTTTGCATGGGGCCTCACCTGGGAGACGGCAGGTGCTTAAGAAATGTCTATTGATGGAGTGCCATTCTCCCCTGTTCCACACAACCAACCTGTGGGGCCGGTGCCATCGGCCTCCATTGATGAGTGGGCTGGCTGCGGCCACACAGCCAAGAAGCCGTCCTCCTGACTCCAGGGCCAGCAGCCTGACCACTGCCCACACTGCCTCCGGAGAAGGGCTGAGGAGGAGTTTAGAGGCCTTGGCTTATTGCAGCAAGAAAGAGGGGGGTGTAAGGGGGTCTGGGGCTGCTGCCCCATTGGGAGAGACCTCAGGGAATAAACAGAAAGCAAATCTTGCCCGCCCACACCCTCATTGTTGACCAAACTTTGTAATAATAAATAGGACAACTCCCTGGATCCCCCCTCCGTGGAAATGTGCCAAGTCCCACCGTTCTCCTCCTCCTCTCTCTCCTCCTCCTCTTCCTCTTCTCCCTCCTCCTCCTCTTCTCCTCCTCCTCCTCTTCTTCCTTCTCTTCCTCCTCTCCTTCCTCTTCTTCCTCTCCCTCCTCTTCTTCCTCCTCTTCCTCCTCTTCCTCCTCCTCTTCTTCCTCCTCCCCCCTTCTCCTCTTCCTCTTCCTCCTCTTCCCCCTCCTCCATGGTACTTCAGCCAGGAAGCCCCCCTTTGCCCTCCATAGTGAGGGCAGCCCCGAGCATGGCTTCTCTCCGAAGACGGGGAAGGAGAGACTATTCTGGGGCCCGGGGATGAACACTGGTTAGAATATCTCCTGCCAGTCTAAGCTATGGTGTCCAGGAAGAGCATTTACAGTTCAGCCGGTCTCTAAAGCTCTGTTTGTAACACAATGCTCAGAGTGGTGCTGTTTGTTTTAGCAAACTGATTGGGAGATGGTTTGGAGTCCAGGGCTGATGGGGGCAGTGTCCTGTCTCTCCCATGCCAGAGCCCTCTGCAGATGGCACACCAGGGGCAGGCAGGCCTTGTTGGCTTCATTAGATGTTGCCGCACTGTTGGGAGATCTCCACAGTGGAGAGCTGGGACCACTGGCATCTGGGGTTCTGGGGCTCTTACTCTATTTCTTTGTGTTTCCTTGGGGAAGTTGTGTGTATTGAATCAGATTCCAAGGCCACTGGAGGACCTGGTAGTAATAACGGTAACAAAAGCGTGTCCTGGGCACCTCCCCTGCACCCCTCCAAGTGCCATATTCTCAGGCGTGCCAATGGCAGAGATCACCCCGTGTCACAGCAAACCATGCTCAGTCTGCTGGATGCTCCTTGGGACGACGGGTCCCTGCTGAGCTCTTCCTTCAGTCCTAGCTCAGGAGGCACCGAGTCCTCTTTCAGAGCTGCCTTCAGAGTCCAACATACAACCATATCTCTCTCCCTGAAGCTGACTGAGCTCTGCCCACCCATTGGCCTCCTCTGAATCTCGACAGTCTCGTGTGAGAGCCAGGGACCCCAGAGAGGAAGGGGGTCAGAGGAGGGCCAGGGGAGGAGCTGGTGAGCCCCAAACCAGGCTGACAGATGGTGCCTGCTCCAAGACCCACTTGATGTGATGGTTGGGGAGTGCCAGTGATCATTAGAAAGCAGGGTCTGCCCGGACTGGAGACCCAGAACCAAACATATGCTTGGGGGTGGGAAGGCCCCTTAGAAAAGACCTGGACACATTTCCCAGCATCAGTTGGGAGAAATGGAAAGAGTCTGGTCCCTCCATATTCCAACTATCAAGAACCAGTCACGAGGCTCTTTCTCATGGAGACTAGGAGACAAAGAACTCTTGGCAGAACCATGTACGGAAAGCAAGCTCCTTTACAGTGGGATGATTTTACTTCAGTCTTTGTCCCCCCAGCACCTCCCATGCGGTCAGCCCTCAATCTAGCTTTAATAACATGCTCAGTAACTATCACTGGATCTAAATAGATGCTATTCAACATGCATGCATTTGAAGCACTCTCTTCTGCGGAATAACTGACAAGTAGCCAAGACATTTCTGACTAGAACCTCTGGATTCTGAGCATAGTTTATCAAGTACACCCGGTTGCATGCACAGAACGATGAACTGAATGCCATAGAAAACTCAAAAACAGGGCACTCACCCGGATGTACGCGTCCTGGTGGTGCTTGGCAAAGTACAGCATGTTGTCAAGAGCCAACATTCCAGGGGGAGTCTGGGTGAAGTCCATGGCTGGGTTCACATGGTTCTGTGGAAAGACAAGAAGAGTGACACGTCTAAAATGGACCGTCCTCAGGAATCCATAGGGTTCTCAACCTGTGGGTTATGTTCAATTTGTAACAATGAAAATGCATCCTGCATATCAGATATTTACATTGTGATTCATAACAGTAGCAAAATTACAGTTATAATAATTATATAATAATAATATAAAAAGAGAATAAGTTTATGGTTGGGGGGGTCACTACAACATGAGGAACTATATTAAAGGGTCATGGCATTAGGAAGGTTGAGAACCACTGTCTTAGGGGATTTAAGCTCTTATGTTCCAAGAAACTCAATCTGTACTCCCAGGTTGGACAACTGGGTGCACTATCAAAACTGAACCCATGAAATGCAACCAAATAAACAATTTAAGTGCCTAGTGTATGCAAAGTACTATGTCCCAGGGATACAGAGGAGAAGAAAAGTGGCAGAGTCCTCACTGAGCTTAAGCTCTACCAGAGGCACAAGATAAGGGATAGAACAATAGAATAAGAAAGCACAGAAGAGGAAGGCCATTAGGCTTCTGAGATCCCCTAGAGCAGGCTGAAAACTGAGACCTTGGTAGACTGGAACATAGCCCAGCACCACCCAGGATGTATGGAAGGATTCATCCTAGCAACTTCAGGGCCAGATAAACATGCAAAGAAACGATCTCAGTGGAGAAACCAAAGACATGAGAAAATGCAACTATGTTGATAAAAGATGATGGTTTCAGACAACCCTGGGATAAGTTTGCAAGTTAGGAGAAGAGAACTAAAGACCACGGAGGAGGGGCCAGACAGGGCCTTAGAGGCAACCAGATTCAACTCCTTTGTACCCTAAAGAAACTAGGGCACAGAGTAGCCCGGGGACCCGCGGCTGCCTGAGGCAGGATTTGAATGCCCACCTTGACTCCAGGTTCCGTGCTACAGCCTCTCTACCACACTGGCTCTCCCACACTAGTCTTCCTAAACAACAAGCAGAACCTTGGAAAAGAGATTATATTAGTCTTAAGGACCAAGAGTAAATGGAAAGGCTGCTAAGATTTTAAAAAAAAAGAGGGAAAGATAAACTGTCAAAGAAGACCTTTAAAGGAAAATTTGGATGGATAATAAAACATTCAGAATAGAAACTGGAAAACCTTGCCAAAGTAGTAGATGCTGAAAAAAAAAACCACAACAAACCCCAGCTCGATGGAGAAAGAACCCAAAAATGCATAAAAGCCAAATCAGAAGACCGAAAAGGGGGAAGGAAACATAACTACATTTACTCTCAAAAAAGTACTAAACTAGGAAACAGGATGAGGGCAGATAACTTTAAAATCATTGTGTTCTCCAAGAAAGTATAATTAAACAAAAAGCTTGTACACACATTCTGAGAAACCATAGAAGAAAACTATCCGAAACTATTGGAACCTGCAGCCAACTTGAAAGAACCTGAAAGAAACTTCAAATGTGATACTCCTAGAAATGTGATTACCAAACTCCAGAGCTCCTACATTAAAGAAAAAATACTGCTAGCAGACTTATTATGTGCCAAGGAACCCCATTCAGAATTACCTAGAATTGTGCTGTTAATATAAGAAAGGAAAGAAAGGAGTAGGGAAAAAAAAGATAAACCAAAAAGCAAATTGATGATTTCCAAGTATTCCTGTTCAAAGAAGCACAACTGAAGAGAATTTCTGAAAGGAAAAAAAAAGCCAGGACAAAGCAACAAAGTTAACTTGAGCATCTTGAAAGGGCTAAATGATGATCAAACGCTTAAGCCCTAACCGGGGAGAAGAGACTGTTGCTTCAGAAACTCTCTGTCCCTAAGGATCAGTGAGGGTCTGGGCAGGGTCTGAGTGCTGAGTCTTGGAGAGGAAGGAACGGAGAGGAAAAGACGCCAGAGCAGCGCTTGACAGAGCTAAAAGCAGAACAATACAAGCATCCGATTCTAATTTCCCTTCCAGTTAGAAAACTAAGTAAATTCATTTCACGGAGTCTCTTTGAAGAAGAGCCTGGTTAATTATCAACTGGCCTCGATGCTTCCACGGATGGAGCAGCAGCTTTTAGAGACACAGAATGCAGATAGAGGCACCATTTTCTAGGGCGGATTCAATCTCTATGCTCTCTTCAGGCGAGAAAAGGAGGAACGACCAGAAGGTTGTTTCTTTCCAACGACCTGCTGGCTTCCCACAACTTCGGCTATTACAACGGTCTGATTGTAACAGCGGCATTTCTACAGCGACTCCTTCGTGCCCGGCACTGGTCTAGTCCCTTTATAATTCCCATCGCACTTGATCCTTACAACAACTCTGTGAGGGAGGTGCTATTATGATCCTCACTTTACTGCGAGGCAGACTAAGGCAATGACTCGCCAGGGTCACACAGTGTCTGAGGCTAGATGTGAACTCGCTATGTGCCGCACCCCCAAGTGGCCCTAACTTGTGCTTTCTTTTTCTCTGTTAGGTTGTGACTACACAGAAGCCAGATAGAAACTTTCCTGGAATCATTATGAACATTAAGTTCTGAAAGTCACTAGAATCTGAAGGCACAGGAACGAGGGAGGGTGCTTTATCCCCCTTGGATGACAGACAGCATCCTGGTCTTCTTCTTGTAAGGCTGTCATAGTGTCTGCAAGGAAACCCTCTTTCGGCCACAGATTGGGATCCAGAGGCCGTGGGGAGCATCCTGGGGCAGCGGGCTCAGTGAGGAGGCCGGGGAGCCACCTTCTTCTCTGTGCCTCGTTCTTTGCCATGTCAGAGGAGCAGATTTATTTTCCTTCCTCATTTTTTTTCTGTTGCTTTACCTGCCTTGAAGTGGAAGCCGCAAGAACTTTGATGGATTGTTTGGAACTTTCCCTTCTCCCACCACAATGCCCGCTGGCCTCAGTTCAGCCACAGAAGTGCCGTTTCTAACCGTGCTATGGTCATGTAGACAGCTCTTCCCCTCCAGCTACAGAGGACGTCTGTTTCTCTTTTCCAAGGACACATGTTTTACTTTCAGGAGAGCGGCGCCAATCCATTAAGGAAGGAAAGGAAGCCGCTGGAGAACCCTGGCCAGAGCCTGGCATCTCATTCTCAGTGCCCTTGCGGGGCCAGCCAGGCCCTGTCCTCATTCTGCCATCTCCAGACCTCAGGCCTTTATACTACTCGCCTCCCAGAGCTCAGCTGCGGTTTGACTCTGCCCCTCCGTGCCCCAGAAATGGTGACGCAGAAGTAGCCCTCTGACAGCCTCCCCACCTCGGACTGCCATCTGTGCTGTCTCTGTCCACCATTCTTTCCAGCATGCGGGAGGCCTTCCTTTACTAAGTCTTCCAAAGAAGCCAGTGAAATGCTGGAGTTGGCTGCCACCCCCAGCCCCGTTACACAACCAGCCCATCTCCTTTTCTTGCCACATATGCCCATGTTCGTGCCCTTTATTCTTCTCCTTATACTGTGTGCCTTTCTATGACCTCTAGAGCCACCTGCAAAGACAATTCTCCAAAGATGTGAAGCGTTTTCATGTACGGCCAGGCATCCACTGGAGAGGCCATTGTAAAGATGGGGTTTTGCTTTAGGGAGCAGGGGGCACTTACAGGCGACCCCATATTCTCCTCAGTGCTAACCAACCCGTTCTCTCCTGTTCAGTTCTCTGTCCACGTCGTGTGTGCCTGGAGTGTCTGTCTAATGTGTGTGGCCGGAGAGACTGACTCCAGGGACTGGCCACATAGCTGCGTATCACAGTCCGGGCAGACACACTTGTTATCCACTTTGTGTGTCTTGTTACATCTACATGGCTGTGTGGCCATAGAGCTCATTTCCCACCACCATTCTACGCCGCTCCCTTTCCAGCCTCAGCCTCTAGAGGGGCCTCAGGATCCAGGCCTTGTGACCATGGGCTCTGGCTAGCGAGCAGCGCCTCACTTCACCTCCTCTCTGGTCCACCGTGTCAATTCCCTAGCTCACTCACTTACACCTGTATCCCCTGCCTGGCAAATAGTAGCACTTAATAAATGCCTCTCACTCATATCTCCACTAGACACAGCAGGAGCTTCACAACGCTGGTGGGATGGCGCAGTTTTAGGAGCCTTTGATTTAATCCTGGGCATGATGCAGCCACAGGACGGCCTCCATCCGTGGGGCTCAGATGTCTGCTGTGGCAGTAACGGGCCTGACCTGGTGGCCTGCTGGCCAGGGAGCCCACAGGCAGGTGAGTGAAAGGGTGACGGGCTGGAGTGTCTGCTGGGGGGCAGCTGGGCGAGGGCGCAGAGGCTCCCCGGAGGTGGGAGGTGGATTGTGAAGAGGAAAGAGGACTAATCAGTAGTGACAGGCACGAGTAGCAAAGAGAGACTCAGGTTCTACAAAAAAGAGAACCATCCTGAGTCTGCTATGGGAGAGAGGAGGCGCCTGCCCCATCATGGGAGCTTCCAGATGAAGGCTGGATGGCCCATCTTGGGAAGAGGGTTGGTCAGCTAGAGATCTGCCTATGGAGCCTCTGGGGGCTCCTCCGGCTCCCAGATTCTACCTCCAAAAAGACTCTGGAGTCCAAGGAATATCATGATCCCAACAGCCTCCTCTTATATGTAAACACTGAGCCCTAAGTGGCTTGCCCAAGGTCACACAACCAAAAATGAGATTAGAACTCAGGTCCTCTGACTCCAAAGTCAAGTCAGATCCAAAGTGCTTTCATCTACAGGGGGGATATCTTTGGTGAACTCCACGCGTGACCCTTAATAATGATCCCTATTATTGCCATCACTAGTGATTGATTTTACGTGGCTAATGTTGACCTGAGCTCTAAGGTTTACAAAGCATGTGACGTGGCGTCTCATCTGATCCACATGACAGCCTTGGGGGGGCGGAGTGGAAGCCCAGTGAGGGGCGTGGACCTGACCCGGGGGCCCCCACAGGCTGCCTGCTAAGCTGTGCCAGAAACCCTTTCACACTGGGTCACACTGGAAGGCTGCCCACATTCTTCCCACCCCTAATTCTGTAATTCCGTGGAATGTTATCAGCCCTCAGCACCCCCTGCAACCATCCCCCAGAAGCTCCTAGGACCGTCAAGTTCAAGGTTCCTCCCCAGCCTCCAACCCACCTCTTGCTGTATCCCCAGCCATGACTAATTCTATTGAACATGATGTCATTTTATCAACTGCCTTACACCGACCTCAACATCGCAGAAACTTGGAGTGTGATGTGTCCTGCGCTGCCCACTCCCCCTGAAGACCCTGGGTCTGCCGTCCTCCCTGTGGCAGGACCCTCCCATAGAGCGACTTCCTCCTCCCTTGGAACGCTGCCTCGGGAGGACAGGCACTGCCTCCCTCGGGTGGTACCACGCTGAGCCCTGAGCCCTGGCCCAGCGCCCTGCAAACACTCAGTGGACACTTTCTTCCCTCCCTACATATCTGCCAATCAAGCCAATCAATAAGCAGTTATTAATCAGCCACTAGGTTCCAGGGACCCTTCTATGTCCTAGAAATAAAAAAAAAGATTTATATGAAACAAAATGCATTCAGGCGGCAAATGGTTTTTAAATTTTGATAGGAAAAGCATTTGCATAGAATTCCACCTAGTAATTTGAGCACGTGCAATAATTTGTGCCTGCTGTATACAACATTTTAAAAATCAAGTTGCACAGATCAGGCCAATGAGAGTCTGCTCTGACATCTGGGCCAGTTCTGGAATCCTAGGAAACATAAGTTTCCACAGCCAATGGGCCGCTCTGATTCCCAGTGAGTACGACTGGGGCATTATGGGATCCCCGTGGTCATATCAGCATTTATTGAACAGGGGAGACAAAGGAAGGCGGTCTAAACAGGCAAAGGAGGTGTAGACTGGACAAATTAGAGAGAATCAGTAGTGACTGTGGAGGCAGCTGATGGTTCAGTGGATAGAGCAGGCCTGGAGTCAGAAAGACCCAGGTTCAAATCCAGCCTCAGACCCTTCCTAGCTCTGTAAGGGTAGGGTCACCTAGCCTTTGCCTCCCTCAGTTTCCTCAGCTGTAAATGGATAACAGCACTTACTTCACAAAGTGCTTAGCAGAGTGCCCAGCCCACAGCAGGTGCTATATAAGCACGCCCCAGTGGGCACGCCCTTACATTAGCCATCCCTTGATTTGAAGGAAACAAAACTATCCCTTTCCCCTGTCCCTTGCCTTCCACAGAGCAGATCCACCAGTCACAATGTGGGGTCTTTGCTTCTGGAGGATCCTGAGCCTGCCCTTCCCTCCCTCAGTTACAAGGTTTCCTAGGAACTCTGTAGGACGGAGAAAATGGAGCCCAAGGAGAAAGCCGGGTTCACGTTCACCGCTAGCTGAAGGTGGCCCACTCAGCTGGGTTTAATGAGATGTGACAGCAGCATCGAGGACTCTTAGCCTCATGCATTATGGAACTCCATATTGCTTCCATCAAGGGCAGTCTCTGCCAAAAAACTATGCAAATGAGCATTTCGATGTGTTAATGCCTTCATACTGATTACTGGATCTTGTCCTGGACCTAGCTCCTTCACAAAAGAGAAGAAAAAGTTATTTTGAACAATGCAAAAGAATGAAAAATGTTAAAGAAGCCGCTCTGAGATCTGTTTCTGAATGATATGTTTTGGGGGTAAATTCACTGGACCCTCTGTTCTTAGCAGATAAGGATTAGGAAGAAGGATGTTTCAATCCATTACAAACAAATCTTTCTTGAACAGACTCTGGGAATAAGGGTCAGGTTTAAGGAGAGACAAAAAACCTCAGTGTCCCCGTCCCCTTCGTTCTCCAGTCTATTGTGCAAAAATCTCTCTCTCCTCAACCTCATCAGGCTCATCTTCTTGTGAGGTTTCCAATGCCTTTGGCACCGGGATATCAATGGTCCTCCCATCTTCCTTTCCAGGCAGTCCCCCATCTCCACTTAGCGGGACAAAATGGTGGCTTCCATTAACAAAAGGTCACATTACCAGTCTTATTTCAGGGCAGCTCCCTCCTCAGCCACAGGATGGCACAAAGGAAATACCACTAATTCCTGACCCTGGGAAAACCTATGTACCCTTTAGGTATGGGCACCCCAAAAGCTCCCTATCATCTCGGAATTATTGAAAAAAATGACAGTCATGTTTGGTAAACTCTGGCCCCCCTATGACCAGCTGCTCCCATCAGGCACCTCGAGGGTAGGGCTGGGGTCCCTCAACAGCTTAGGATGATAAAAGAAGGCTACTGCGAGGTGCTCGCCTTGCAACAGAGAGGAGAATGTTCTAAGGATCTTCCCTCAGCCATCATCCAAAAATGAAACACTGTCCAGTTTCTGCTCCGGCCCTTTCTCCTTGGCTCTCAATTACAAGGTGTAGTGGGCAGCAGTGGGAAAACAGCAGTGATAGATCTATTGAGGTCAAAGCTGACCACCTGCTCTCAGGAGGGCCAGGCTCCCTCTTAGCTGAACCTACAACAGGTTAATGACAGGACTAAGACATGGCACCTCTAGCCAGCAGAGTGAGCAGCGTCTGTAACAAAATCATTTTACCCTGGCATGATGTGAGAGCTATCTGTCAGCCGCAGCCCCTCACACACAAACTAAGTCCTTTGGTGGTATGGATGTGAGGCAGGGCCAAGGAAGGGGCTTCTTTAGAATGGTGGCCCCTCTGGGTCTGGATGGCATCCCATAAGAGTGCCTGCAGAGGCTGGCAGATTGAGGCACTGAATGATGAAAAGTGTAGGATGGTGCCTCGTGGTCATCCCTAGAAGCCCAGAGCCTCTCACCTCACCAGACCTATTCTTTCAATGGGCACGCTCTGCAGACCATCTGAGGTTCTGGGCATCAGGGCCCATGGGCAGGGCATGGTGCTCATCTGGGGTCTAGAGCCCTCAGGCAGTCAGTGTGATGAAGGGCTCGGAGTCATTCTCAGAGTCACAGTTATAAAAGCATAAAGGAAAATGCACAGGACTAAATTACAATTAATTACAAGTAAATTGAAATCCTTACGATTTTTTTAAAAACCAAGTTCACAGACCCCAGGTTAAAACTGTTGAACTAGAAGATGTCTAAGGTCCCTGAGGTCCAGATCTAACTCTACAGTTTTAGTTCTCAGAAGCACTTTGCTGACCTCTCCTCTACCATCAGAGGCAGTGTGGTGTATGGGATAGGGCTCTGCCCTCAGAGTCAGGAAGACCCAGGTTCTAATCCTGCCTTGGACTCTTACCAGCTCCTAAATCACCAGGAATTAGGAAAAGTCACTTAACCACTCTCTGCCTTAGTGTCCTGACTGCAAAACGGAGAGGGTTGGACTGGGTGCCTTCAAAGATCTCTTCCAGCATCTTAGGGTCACAGAAGGTAATAGTGAGGCTCTAAGGAGAGGAGGGGGATTGGGTGTTTGGATTACAAGATCAGAAATTTCTCTCTGAAAAGAGCCTTGATTTAGAGCGGTTGCCCCTTTTAGGCTGTCTCTGCAGCTTTGCTTAGGCTCTGCCTCATGCCAGGAATGACTTCTCTTTCCTGTAATTCTTGGCTTATTCCAGGGCTCAGCGGGAGGAGCACCCCCTCCAGGAAGCCTTCCCCGACTCCCTCTGACATTGGCCCTCTATTATCTTCCCCAAATGACTGCGCGTATGTTGTAGTTACTCTTCCACTGTTTCCACCAAGTAGAATGGAAGCTCTTTGAGGGCAGAGGCTGTTTCATAGTGCTGGTAACTTTTTAACCCCATCACCCAGCACAGAGCCTGGGAGGGATGCGCCGCGATAGCCGCTTCACAAACATGATCTCATTCTCTCCTCCCAACAACCCTGGGAGGAGTCCCATATTTTCGTGGCATCGGTATCACAGTTGAGGAAACCGAGGAAGGGAGCAGTCACGTGACTTACCCAGGATCACACAGGAAATGTCTGAGGTGGATCTGAACTCGGGTCTTCCCGTCTCCGGACCCAGCCCTTGGATCCACGGCTTTGCGCAGAGCAGGCACGCCCTCTGAGTGGAATCTGGAGTTCTCCGGTCATCTCTCATTGCGAAATGCCCTTTCCAGGGGGAATGCCAAAAGCATCTCCGCCCAGACGGACTGAGACGACAGATAATCGACTCTGCTCGCTCCCCACCTGCTGCCCTCGGGGTCCCGCTTCCTCCAGGCAGCAGAGATCACTTCCTAAATGAAACCTTCCAGCTCCGTTAGACGCAGGTAATGGCTTCCCTAACGGAGGTCCGAGGAAGCAGAGGATACCGAGAGCGCATCTAAAGAGGGGCAGGGAATGAAGCTGGCAACGAAGGGTTCTCATCGCCATCTCCAAGTGACTTGGGCGATCCACTTTGGGGCCGTGTAGACACGGCGGGTCCCCCTGCCTGGCTCTGGGACACCCCTGGGGGCGCCACCAAGGTCAGTGGATAGAGGGCTGCGGGGAGCGCCAGCCCTTCCGTCCCCTGGCTGCGGCATCTCATTCGGCCTCAGTTTACTCATGTGTCGAAGGAGGGGCCCCTAATGTGCCTTCCAGCTCCTTCTCTACTCTGAAGACTATTTCCTCAAGGACAAATCAATAATGGCTCCCAGGGAGGGAAGCCTACCTATTTAGCACATTTAGAGATGGTACGGCTTACATCCCCGTGCATAATGACAGAGACCAAGACTGGCCGTGGAGAAGAGCACAGGCATCTCCCTCCGTCCACTGGGGAAGCAGGAGACTATGGGGGTACATGCTACAAGACACAGTACGTCTTTGCTGAATATTTCTTTTTGTTATGAGGAAAAGCCTACTGGATAGAGTACAGGAAGAGGAATATGCTGTCCATAAGAACAAAAGGTAATGTTTAGAACTCCTGGGAAGCTTCAGGAACGCCAAAGCCTGGGCAGCTCTCCCCCCCCCCCCAGGACTTGGGCGGACATGTCCTCCCCTGTAACAGAGGGGGCCCCATTCCCCTTGGACACAGTGGAAGCAGCCGCTTGGGAGCAAGGCCTGTTTTCTCTTCTCTTTGTCCCCAGTGCCTTCGGATGTGGTATCTGGCACACACCAGGGGCTTCACAACAGCCTGCTGATGGATTGATCTCAGACTCCCAGCCCAGAACGCCTTCTAGTCTGGCCTCTCCAGAGCTAGCGCAAGGGCCCTCGAAGATCCCCCAGAAAATGCATCCAAATGCTTCTGAAACAGCTGCAGAGCATCAAAGGACAGAGGGTCAGCTTGTCCTGGGCTCTGACGAAAACGCTCAGCATGAGGGCCCGGCTTTAAGCATCACTGACCATCTGGAGCCCTCAGCTGTCTGGGAGAGACAGGCAGCTGCCCTCCCCACCTAGCCCAGGTGGGCTCCCTGGGCACCACTCCTCAATGGGCACACGGCCCCTTGGCCTGGCTAGGGCCCAGCCGAGGGAGAGAGCTGCCCCCTGCCCCACCCCAGAGACCAGACTGGGGCCCAAGCCCAAGGGCTAAAGGAGAGGACAGTGGGCTATGGAATGAACTCCATCTCCCTACACGTGGCTGGCTGTGAAGGAAAGATCCAGACTTGGCTAAGCAGGAATCTGACTGGCCCCCAAGATTCTGAAGGGAGCACCTTAAAATCTGCCTTTTAACCTTCAATGGCTGCTCTGGGTCTTGGCCCCAGCAGCAGGGAGATATCAGCAAGCACAGACCCACCAAGACCGCGGCAATCTAGAGCCAAGTCTTGGAGGTCTGGAGCCATCTGTCCAAAACCAAACTGGTCTCTGGCTTGGGGTTTGTCTTGGAGAAATAACTCATGACTGTGTGACCAGCCGACTGGTGCCGGGCCTGTCTCTGCTGAATGAGGACGGATGGCTGAGCAGCAGAGCCTAGTGGGAGGCAAAGCCATCCTTAAAGGCTGGTCAGACCCTGCCAAGACGCCTTGGTCCAATGGCCTAGCCACCAAGAGCCAGAGTGACCTTGACAGAACAAAGAGCAAGGGAGTGGCTGGTAAATGAGCTGGACTCACACATCGAGAAGTAGCCCTAGGGTCTTCTTCTTTTAGGCAAGTCTGGAACTTCAGAGCTTATGACCTTTGTCTGAGGCCATCTCTGAGCGGCCCTCATGGGCTTTGCATCCCAGGCAGTAACGCCTGACTTCTCATTGCAGAGAACAAGGCCGTCCTGAGCAGCTGCTCCAGATGGGGACAGGTTGGTCAGAATCTGGCCCCTCCCCCAGTCTCTTTAATGTCCCTCGATCACAGAGAATACCCCTGGCCTTGAGGCCTGAGGAGCAAGGCAGGCACCCCAGGCACCAACCCTCCCAGCAGGAGGCTCGGCTCCCACCTCCAGACACTGAGAGCTCCTGTCCTCTGCCCCAGCCCTCCAAAGCCTGGACAGCAGGTTTCAGGTTCCATCCAGGTGCCTCAAATGTAAGAACTCAGAGGCTGCTGGGGAGCACAGAACCAAAATTCCTTTCAGGGAGGCCCCAATTTATAAACACATTTTACTTCCAAGGCTTTGTCCTTGAGCCAGCTTTTTGGAGCCCAGACCCCTCAAATCCAACCTCATACACTGGGGAGAGGAGCATGTGCTGCCCAAGATAAAAGGCATCTGTAGGTGATCTTGTTCCTCTCCCAAGGACAGACCAACCTCAGCACAAACAAGACCTTGAATGTGCAAAGGACGCAGGACCAAAGATGGAGAGGCTACGTGCGCCTGAGTCTCTGGTCTTGCCCTTCCCCTTGCCAAGGTAAGTGTCCCTCAGAGCAAAGGGCATTGAGTTGGGAGTAGAAGCTATAGGAACCCAGGCCATGCACAGACACACTCTCCTTTAGTGCAGCCCAGGACCCCGTTACTTTTGTGTTGGCTGGCGGGTCTTCTGGCTTCCATGTCACACTCATGGCTCAGCTTGAGCTGAAAGACCACAGAAAACGCTTTGCTTTTTGGCCTTGAGCTGTCCTTGAGTTCTGCCTCCCTAGATTCTCCTTGTGCAGTGGGTTGTCTTTTAACTCAAGGACCTTCATTTCATTCTCCTGCATTCAGTATGGGCCATTGGCTTTCCATCTCATGCTGTCCTCATGTTGTCCTCAAATATCCTGAGCACCCTTGGAGGGCTCTCTACTAGAGACATCTTCCAGGCTGAGATCTGTGTGCCTGGTTATCCATTCAACCAATCCCAAAGCCACCAGCCCAGTCCACACCCCTTCCTCTCACTCAGGAGGCTGATGGGAGCTTCTTTCCAATGCTTCTTTAGGATCAATGAATAATATGACTGGAACATTTCCTGAACCCAGGACTGTCCTCTGAAGACAACAGAAAGTTGCAAGGAGTAGAAGCGGTCTTACTCGGGTTCATCCCATCTCAAAGAAAGCCAACAAAATGAAGACAAAATACCTCACTGACCTAGATGCTTAAATATCTTTCTTGGGGTTTCTGTATAGACTGGTCTACAGAGTCAAAATATTTCAAATATGGCATATGGTAAATTTGGGTCAAAAGAAAAAGAAATATCAACAAATCCAACTTTGTTGGTTTCTCTGAACCTGCTCTTTCAAGAGTCCATTGGAAATGGATGAGGCTACATTTTAACCTCTGTTGGTCTGGTTGTCAGGACCCAGCCTCTGTCTGCCTCTGTCTATAGGTGTCAAGGTTCAAAGCACCCAGTGAATAGGGATCATGTTTCTCTCTTCTGTCCCAGTAGCATGAATGATGGGAGGGCTGCACTCCTATTCCACCATACCACAGTCCATTGCTGGCTTCTCTCTGATTGTTCTGTGACTTTCTAAGGCTATGGAATACCAGCCACTGCATTTGACCCAGAAAAGTGTTAAAATGAGCGTATCTATTGGTATTAGGAATAGATTCCAGTAAAATTTCGTTCATGGGTAGAGGTTTCAGAGGGGTGCAATCCTGCCCCAACTGTAAGCCTACTGGACCAAAGTGACCTTGGCCCAGCGGCCTCACCTCTCAGCCTAAGTTAGCTTCCCTATATGTTAAATGAGAAGGGTGCCTCTTGGAAGCTGCAGAAATATTCTACTACAGGTCTGTACTTAAACATAAAACACAGGGGCTGACTGACTTGTACCCATCAGGCCGACTCAGCTGGAAGAGAATGAAGGCGTGAGGGGCAGAGACACACAAGCCCCCGGCTCACAGGTACAAACTTACGTCCAGCACGTGTTACAAAGCATCCTCTCTATGTTCGGACTCACAAGCAACCTGGAGTTCTGAAGTTGGTAGCTGTGCATTTGTAAGTAAAGTGTGTTTTCCCAGTTGCCAAGCGGGAGCCTGGCAAGGCAGGTTGTGGGAACTAGACTGTGCAGAATTTTAAATGCCAAATTGAGGAATCGCTGTGTGACCCTAGAGAGACTAGGGAGTCACTGAAGCTCCCAGACAAGGGAGTGACATGGTTAGATATTTACATGCAGAAGTATCTCCCTGGAAGATGCCTCGGCTCCATGGACCAGCCTGAGCATCCTGAACGTGGCATTCTCAGCAGGAACAGGCAGAGAAAAGGATGAACCTCCATCATCACGTTCATGCCTCTGAAAACCGAGCTAGGACCAGTATTCGTGTGATGAGACCCAGTGATGGTCAGAGAGGGAGTGGTCCCTGACAGCTGGGATAATTAAGGACGACGGCCCTGACAGCCTCATCCACTTCCGTGCCAGCCGCAGCCTGATCTCAGAGAGGGCTCCAAGCACATTGGAAAACAATGGAAAGTAAAAAGGAGGCTGGCAGCAATGCAGTGAGTGCCCTCTAGTGTTGGCCAACTGGCAAACCACTTAAAAGTTGGACAAAAAAAGGCACCATCAGAAGCAGCGGGTCCCTGGTCCTCTTAGAAGGATGTGGATGCACACACAGACACACGCAGGGGTAAGAGGGGTACAAAGGGAAGCCTGGACCCTCATTGGGGGCGTCCCTTAGGGGATGACATTGCCACAGTAGGTCAGAATTGATCTCATGAGCCCCCACCTGTCACTCGGTCACAAAGTCAATCAAATGCAATATTATTTGTAAAGTGCTTAGCATAAGGAACAGAGTAGGCACTTAATAAATGCTTTATCTCCTCCTGCCTTCCTTCCCTTCCCAAGGTCATGCAGGTCTAGGTACCAGAAGTGGGTTTTGAACCCACTGACACCCCACTGTCTCCCCAAATGGACACTGGATTCCCTGGGGGGGGGCAGGGAAAGGCAATGGTTTTTTAAGCCCAGTACATGAAGGTATTAAACTACATCTTGACTTCCTTTTTTAAAGCTTTGGTAATCTGGCCAGGAAAAGTGTGCCTGGAGAAGATGCCCCCACATGTGACTGCAGAGGCAGATGAGGGGCAAGGGGAAGCATGGAAATTCAGAAGCAGAGAGGAGAAGGTGGTAGAGGCCGTCACTGGCCATCCTAGAGTCGTCAGAAAGATTCAAAGAGGGCGGCTGGTGGAAGCAGCCCTGACTCCGACTGGGTCAGACCTGGCCCCTGGGAACCGAGAGACCAACTCAGTTCAGCCAGCACAGAGACTTGGCCACAAGTCTGTCTCCCCCGCTGGAACGGCTCCCAGCTGCCTTTTCGAGTTGGCTTTTCCCTGAGGACCTTCCAGAAGAATCCACTTCAGCTCCTTTGGGGAATTCTGAGGAGCATGGAGACTTGGGGAAGGAGGAGTGAGCCCATGCTCCATCCAAATCCTTCCATGGGGATTGCTTTATGTAACCTTGTCACTCCAGCAAACACAGTCCTTTCCCTATTGGTCAGGTCTGAGGAGGCTTAGCCTCATACAAAATGTCACTTTCCTAATCAGGCTCTCCTCCTGACTGGCCAGAGTTTATAAATGCCTCTCAGCCTGAGTAAAAGGGCCTGGGCCAGCTGGGGTGGGAGTGTCTGGGCGCACACCCCTTCTTGAGGTTCTTCCTGGACTGCCAGCTCAGCTGAGTGCCGGGGAAATGATGGCTGCTGAGGCCATGGAGAAAAGCATTAGTGGAACGCCGTCCAGGTTCCTCCAATGCCCCAAGTCCCCAGAAGAAGGGATGAAAACAGAAGGCCCTCCCTGGCTGTCAAAGCAGAGACCGGCTAAGGCCTGGCCTTTGGGAACGTGGCTCACATGACCCAGACAGTGAATTATAAAGCTAAAGCTCCAGCTTGGCCACCAAGCTGTCATGGGAAGAAACCAGCCCCGTCCACGGTCAGCAGATACTTCCTGGGCTCCTGAGCCAGAAACCTTCAGGCTGGACCCTGACGTCAGCTCCCAGATGCACAGAACCTTTGGGGCTGAAGGCACTTGGAGCGTCATTGAGTCAGCAGCCGTACAGGGTGGGAGCACACTGGACAATGGACCCGGGCCGGGAAGACGCCAAGCTTCCATCCCCAAGACACTGTTAGCCGCGTCCTCCTGGGCCGGCCCCTTCCCCTCTCTGAACCTCAGCTCATGCATTTATGAAATGGGAATGCCTTTTATTGTGACCAATATGTCATCATGTGCTGTGATATGAATGCGTTGTGATCATACATTAATGTTTGTATATGATATTAATGGCCCCAAATGGGGAATACGGTGCTTCATATTATTGATGTCGAATTACATTCCTATATAGCACGCAGTATTAATATAATGTCCACATACAACATTGACGCCACATCTATAGAATGGGAATGGCGATATTTTTACTAGTTCACATATAATGTATAGTATTAATGTACAATAACACAGCTATAAAGTGGAAATAATCATCTTCGCTCCCAGGATTCCTCCTAGGGGAGGATCGATGCAATTGTGATTCAGCGGCCTTGGCAAACCTCCCAATGTGCTGTGGGTGCGGGAGCCTCGACACCTGCCTACGGAGGCTCCATCGAGGGCCCCTTACCTACCCAACACCAGCAGCAACTCTCACTTAACTGACACCTAAAGGTGGGAGAAAGACTTTCCTCACAACTGGGTGAGAAGAGCAGGTTTTCTGATCCAGAGTTGACAGATGGGTAAACTGAGGCTCTTCAAGAGATCAAAAGCTCCCCTCTTTGGGCCCATTCCGTCTCCATCTCTTGGGTCATCTGACTCTCACTTGAGAAGTGGGGTCTGTCCTGGGACCATTTCTCTTCTCTTCCTGCAACCTCTCTCACAGCCACCTCATCAGCTCCAAGGCTTGAATTGGCCTCTGTGTCCCTCCAAAGGGCCTGGACACATCCACCTGGCCCTTCCATCAGTTTCAAACTGAACATGTCCAAAATGAAGCTGATTGGCTTTCTCCCAAAAAAACTACCTTTCTTCCCCACATTTTTGCTCCTATGGGGTTATGGCCATCCTCCCAGTCACCCAGGGGTTTAGCCTCAGAGGCCCCTTGACTCTCTCCCCTTCTCTTCATTGCCACTGTCCCCACCAATTCAGGCCCTGATTGCCTCCCAACTTGGGGACAGAGGACGTGGTGGAAGAGGATTGAGCCTAGCCCTAAACTGTTTGCATTCCATGCCTGTGATGTACCCAGTCCTCACCTCCAGCCTCCTTCCAAGCTCAGCTCCAGACCCTCCCAGCAGCTAGCCTGCCCATCCCCATCCCCAATACCTCCTATTTCTCTTATACAGACTCAGATGTGTGCCTCTTGTCTCCCTAGACAGAATTAAGTACCTTGAGCTCAGGGTCAGCTTCTTGTGTAAATCTGCACCCCCTGCACCCAGCACGATGCTTGGCACATGGTAGCAGCTTGACAAATCCTTTCTGATGGGCTTCCCAGCCTCCAAGACTGCTGGCCTGCTGGCCTCTGAGCACATCCTTCGGCCTGGATGCCATTTTAGGCACTGACTGGGTTGGATGGCTTCCAAACAGCTTTGACTTCCAAGATGCAGGAGGCCATGCCACCCTGATGCCAGCTTCCCTCTGTAGTCATACCCCCTGATGCCAGCCCCCAGCCTTGTCTCCTCCTCCCTTCTGTGGCTCCTTCCTGTCCAAGCTTGCCTCCACAGAGGAGCTCATAGAGGCCAGGAGGCAGCCTCTGAAGCCTCAAGCTGGCATTCTAGCCCTGCCTTCTCTCTGGGCCTCTGACAATCAAGGGGCTGAACAAATGTTGAGGCCCCTCCAGCTCTGGATCTGTGATTGTATCCAACTGCTCTGTGCCTCAGTGTCCCCGTATGTAAAGTGAGGGGGTTGGGTGGCATGGCCTTGGAGGGCCCTCCTAGCTCTAGCTCTGGACCCCGATCACTGAGGCAGAGGGAGCCCTTTATCTGCCATCTATCCAGAGACAACATAATTATCCAGGAGGGTGTCTCATGGTGGGCAGTGAGGCAGCCAACCCCTGAGGACCAAGAGGAAGGTAGGAGAGAGTCCCCCAAAGACCCTCCTCATCTGGATCCAGCCCTGGTCCTCTGCTCCTGCGTTCGCCACTTCCCAGTCTAACCTGGGGAAGCCGGTGCTCTCCCTGTGTGTCAGGAGCCCCCTCTAGTGACCACAGAGCACATCAGCAATGCAAGAGGAAATGTGGAGAGCAGACCCAGGGAGGAGCCTCCAGGCTCTGAAGCAGGCCTGGGCAGCCAGGAGGACCAGAAAGAAATCCAGGGCTCCTTCCCAGAAACCCCTGACCAGGGCCCAAGCTGAAGCTCCAGAGGCCGATGGGAGAGGAGCCCAGAGCTGTGGGGACAAGGGCTAAGAGCAGCCCCCATTGGAACCCAGGACCTTTCCTTCTGAAACTCCAGCGCTGGTTCGTGTGTTCTCAGTGAGGCCCCAAGGCAGAAGTGAGGGCTCAGGAGTCAGCTCATCCTGGGGCAGGTGGACCCCTGCTGCTCTGGGTGCTGCCCTGGGGGCCATGTGGAACAAGGCTGCTGCCTCCTCCCCGGAAGGTCCTCCACATACAGTTCTTGTATCCTTCACCTTTCTCCTCCTCAGGCCAAGTGTGCCTTGGTCCTTCAAACAGCCTCCAGAGACATGGCCTCTAGGTCCTGACCCGGCCTCCTTTGGACAATGTCCAGCTCACCCACCCAGTGCAGTCTGACTGGCATCATTATGGAGCACTCAGCCCCATCCTGGGCATGACGTTAGAGAGAGGGGCTGGACGTGGGCTCTCACTATGATGGAGAGCGTCCCGACATCTTTGCTAGGGCTGGTCAGTGATGCTTTCTCTGAAACTTAGCCTTAGAAAGTTGAAGACTTGGCCAGGGTCACGCTGCCTGCATGTGCCAGAGGTCGACTCAAACCTCGTCTGGCTCTCGTCTGGCTTTCTTGGCTGATTCGTGCTGAGCCTGATGATCATGGGACCCCCAGCTTTGCCTCCCCCACCTTGGACTTGGGGAACTGAACCATTGAGCTGAGGTATCAGACTTGACATTTCTCACTGCTCACTGTGATCTCCCCAAGGCCCTGACTTCAAACCCTCAGGTGGGAGAAAGAAAGATAGAATACTGAGATCTCAGATGGGGGGCTGGCTCCCCAGAGCAGAACCCCACTTGGGGCCACAGGCACAGGAAGCAGAGCCCCCACTCCCGGGGCAAAGCTCTTTGCCACAGGCCAGTCCGCGTAACTGAGGAGCCTTCAGGCCTCTCCCTCCCCTTCCCCACCCTCTCTGGGGCTGCTTACAGCTGTCCTGGGTCTGTTTTCCATCTAGCTCAAACCCCCTCCTCAAGCAGCCTTAGGGTGCTATGAGAAGGGAGGATAGTCCCGCAGCCCCCCTGGTCCTGCCCTTAGACACCTGGCCTGGAACCCTCCCTGGCCTGGCCCTATCTCCTCTCTAGGAAAGGAGATCTGGCCCATTGAAAATCTGTTCTTTTCTGTTCTTAGCTTAGAGGCCACCCTGGGGTCCCTTCTCCTTTGTTCCTTTTCTATAAAACTCCCAAACATCCAAAGCACACTATCTGCCAGACAATTACAGGACCTTACAGCACCTTAATCCATAGAACTGGGCTTCCTATGTGAAATGAAAGACCAGAAATGCCCTGAATGCCACACTCAGAGACCACCAAACAGCTGGCACAGAGCGACAGCAGGACTCGGTGCCTGCCTGGGATGCGCTGGTCTCAAAGGGCCTCAGTGCCAGGGGCATCAAATAATGCACTCAGCCCCATTAGCTCTGGGCCCACATGTTTCAATGATGTGACAGCCTCCTTTTTCAGTGGGGGGCAAACAGTGATGCCACCAAAGCCCCAGTCTCAGAACTGGAAGGGACCTCAGAGGCCATGGAACATCACCAGGCCAGAGCAAGCATCCTCTCTGTGACCCCTAAGTGAAGATCCCACCCACCTACCCAACAGCCTTCCCAGTTCTGGAGAGCTGTGATCATATGGGGGGCAGCTGGGTGGCCATTGTGCATGGAGGACAGGCTCTGGAGTCAGGAAGGCTCAGTCCTGAGTTCAAATCCAGCCTCAGACACTCCCTAGCTGTGTGACCCTGTTTGCCTCTGCTCCCTCATCTGTCAAGTGAGCTGGAGAAGGACATGGCAAACCACTCCAGAATCTTTGCCAAGACAACCCCCAATGGGCTCACAGAGAGTCAGACATGACTGAGCAATGAAAACAACAAAATCCCTTTAATGCTCCTCCCACGGCATGATCTTCAGAGACCCTGGTGTTCCTCCTTGGCCCAGTCTCCCCTTCCTCAGTGCTGCCCTAAGTGAGGAGCCACAACCCACCACCACGGAGGCATACACTGTCTTTCATCCAAGAATTCAAAGTGTCTTTCCAACAGCCTCATAATCTTCCCGTCTGAAGGAGGAAAAAGCAGGTCCCATTCTCCCTGTGTCCGAGAGGGGATGAGGACATGCAGACAGACCACAGGGGAGCCAGGCTCAGGGGTCAGGCCTCCAAGCTCTACCAGAGACAAGGGGGCTTCCCTCTGCAGGCCCAGGAAAGCCTGGGGCTCAGCCCAACACCTGCTTCTAGGTCTGGGAGAAAACTAAGCCTCGGGCAGGTGATGCTCCGTTTCCCAAGAAGGTCAAAGATGACCAGCCTTGTGTGCCTTGCTGTGGCTTGTTCATATGGGAACCATTATAAGAAGGCTCTCGATGGCTCCACGATGGCCCTCTGTTGATGTAAGGACACCCTCATTGTACCGGGCCCCTGCTCAGACACATCCACGAACTGTGGAAGAGAATCCTTCCCTGTCTTCTTGGACTGACCCTGCGAAGGACGGCCCTTGTGTTTTTCTTTGCTCTCACTCGATGAACGGTCAAGTCTTGGCCTTACTGTGGGCCCTTTTAGGCCATCCTCCCCGGGCATGGGCGGCATCCTCCATGAACCCAAGAAGCCCTCGAGACCCTGGCCCATGTCCAGGAGAAAACCAAGACTCCAAATGTGCATTCAGGAATGGGGAGGCAGGGCTGCAGCGAGACAATGCACATGTTGTATGTCAAGTGTCTGCTCTTGTTATGAAAGCAGCCGAAGGAATCAGAAAAGACTGGTTTGAAAGATTACAGAAAACTCCCTGTCTTTTTTTACTTTCTGTGTAAGTCCAGTGCCTGATGTGTAATGAATGCTCAGTGAATTGAATTAAATTGAATTTAAATGGCCTGAGTCCCACAGCAATCCTCTGAGGGAAGGGTGTGCCCACTCTACAGCTGAGGACACTGAGGCAGGCTTGCCTGCCATGGCCCAGGGGGAAGGTGTCAGAGAGGGGATTCTCAGTCCAGGGCTGATGGACACATTCTGCTGCCCAGACACCCTGCTGGGTGGACACTAATCACTCTGTCAAAAATGAAATGCATTATGGAGCCTCCAAGGGGGGTGAGGCTTTTCAGGCCGTCACAGGCATTTTAAAATTAGGTGCATCTTCATTCACAGAGAGAAAAAAATGCCGAGTCACCTTCTAATATCTTTGGAAAGATTAAACCACAGCGTCGAGATACCCATGAATGCCCCATCCTTGGCATCTGGTAGCAAAGTTGATTAAACAAGCCCCCCAGGCTCGGCTCTGCCACGCCAGATGAAGGGAAGGTCTTGGCCCTCACGACTGTTTCTCTCTAACTCGTCTTATCTGTGTGACCCTGGCCACTCACTTAACTCTTCTTGAGGTTTTCAGAGCAGGAGGGCAAACCCAGGCATCCCTGCATCCTCTCCTGCTTAAACATTTGGGTTTGGAACCAGCCGGAGAACGCACTGAAGGAGGAAGACACCGTTTTGTCTGTGAACCCCCAGCTCCTACCGCTGCGTCGATCATGTGTATAGACCCCAGGAAGAGAAGGTTCCCCCAGTTCTGCCTTGCACATCTCGAGGTGTGCTGAGGATTCTAGTGCGTTCCTAATACGGCGGACTTCCTTTGGGACCTCGCCATAAAGCTGGCTGGCCAACCATGAACACGCTAGAGCACACATGTGTACATAGATATGTGCACACACACGTGTGTGTCCCCACAGGGAGACGAAGGCCTCACTTACGCTCTCAGACCCAGGTCCCCGGGATCCTTTTTGGTTCTACGAAGGAAGAGCAGGAGAGGAGAGGGTTAATACTTTCCCTGGGGCCACATGACCTCCTTTTCCAAAGACACCCTGCCAGGAAAGAACAGGCCTCCTTGAGCACTATTCAGCTTTTCCTTGATTACTCCCATGGTGTGATGTCAGTGGAATCCAGGCCTAGAGGGTGAGCTGGCCCTGGGCCCTGGGAATGTGCCCAGCCTCCTCCCTTATCCTCATCACCAAGTTCTTGTGCCCATGGTCAAATGATCTCCCATAGGGTTCTGGAGGCCATAGTTATCACCAGCTCTGAGACACACCCTCTTTGGCCTCCCAGAGAGACCCCTGCCTGGTTCTGGGGGATGGGAAGGGTTGTTTACAGCTATTCTGCCATGAGAGGAGCCCAGAGGCCAGTGGGGGCATTGGCTGCTTCCTCCTGAGCCCCAGAGGAAGGGGCCATCCTTCAAAGCCTCTCACAGAGGCAGGGGGAGTACCAGCAGCGCGAGTCCCATGTTTACAGGAGTCAGAGTCTGGTGAGCTTGGCTTCAGAACGGGGAGCTCCTGAAAAGCCCAGGACAACTCATCTCCTGAGCCCCATGGCAGGCCCGGCACAGGTGCAGAATGGGCTTTGGTAAGCCCAGGAGTTATGCACCAGACAGACAGCCAAAAGGGGCCGAGCTGGGGTGCCTGCTGATTTTGACTCAAAGGGCTTGTTCTGAGCTTAGGGGGCCAGTGTATCCCAGAGGTGAGATGGTGCCCATCAACAGAGAGGCTTTGTCTTCAAAATAAGAAACACATGAGAAGCACCCTGCAGACTGCCGGCCCTTGAGGGATGCAGAGGTGGGCTGAGGGAGTCCAGGAGAGCCCAGGAGAGGGGAGGGAGAAGGGACGAGGTGGGGTCACTCGACACCTGCAGCCCCCTTCCCTCCCAGACACAGGGGGGTCTGAGGAAAGTGCAGAGATGGAGGCTTTGCTCACAGCAGAGCTGGAATCTCTGTGAGAAGTGAGCGCAGCTCACTTGCAATGGGATGGCCTCAGATACATTGCGCCTGTCTTTCTTTTCTATCTGAGAAACATGAGATTCCCTCCAGGATCCAGAAAAGCCAAGAGCGGAAATCAGCAAAGAAGCCAGGCCAAGGCAACAGGAAACCAGAGCCAAACATTGGAGTGTTGGGGAGCTCCTTAGCTCGAGAAGAGTTTCAGGGAGAATCCCCATCCCCACCATCCCCATTCCCACCATCATCACCATCACCACCATCATCACTCTCTTTGGTTCATTCGTTTGGTCCAAGTCTGTGTTTTCCTCAGTGTGGAAAACTCCCAGAAAGCAAACTCCCTCCACCCAAGTGCCCAGAGAGTCACACAGTTGGGAGGGGTCAGCAGCAGGACTTGAACCCAGACCCTTTTATCCATAGAAAGAGGATGAGCTCCCATAAACCTCTAAGTCCTGGGTGGAAATTCAGCAGCCACAGTCAGAAGCACTGTCTGATCTCCTTGAACCCAAGACCCTGAGCAATGTGGGACTGGGTTTCCAAAGTGAGTGGACATTCCTGGTGATCCAAGGGGGGATCACCTTTTAAGGGTGGGCCACGTCAGTCATTTGTCCCCTAGAAGCTATTGCATCAGCCCATGGCCAGAGAAATTTTCCCATGTGATCCTTCATTGAAACCAGCTGAGGGGCTGTTGGCGGGGAGGGCAGGCCTAGAGGTGGCCACTGAGAGGCACAGGCCCGGAGGCTGCCAGGGTACTTACGATGAAGCCGAGCTTCTTGTAGTCCCGTGTATACATGGACTTGCGCTTTTCGATGCTGCCCCCGCTGTTGCTGGGCTCACACTCGGCATCGAAGGCGATGCGTCTCAGCTCAAAGATGATGTCCCTCTGGGCCTGTGGTGGGGGAAGGAAAGAACCCCTGATGCTTCTGCAGCACTGCTCTGAAGTGGGACCCCTTTCAAGAATGAGTAAAAGGAGGTTTGGGGAGATTAAGGGACTGCCCAAGGTCATGCTGCTGGGGAAGGTCAGAGGCCTTGTGGATGCCAAAGCGCCAAGTCCAGGGCGCTATCCACAGGCCACCCTGACCCTCCCCTTCAGCTCCAGCTTTCCCATAGCTTGTATGATTGCCTCATTCTGATAAACATAACTGTCTTTGGCAAACAAAAAGGCCCACACCCTGAAGCTCGACCCCACAGGCTCTGCCTGGCCCTCCCTCCTTTCCTCTGGTCTGGCTTTTCTCTAGGCGGTCTTGTGGCCAGTTCCCTGAGAGGGCCACAGAGGCCACACACCGCTCTGAATGGGGGCCCAGAAGGCCAAGGAGATGGCCTGGCCAGACAGTAGCCTCAGCCTAGGGGGGCTACACCCCACCTCCCTTCCAGGTGCCTAGAACTGAGTGCCTCCGGGGCAGGGGCCTGGCAGCCACTGGGCTCTGTTTCCATGTTCATGTTGATATATAAGGAACCTGTGCACTGAGGCCAAAATGATCATCTGATGTTCCATGCAGACGTGGTGTCCATAAACATGGTGGCTACAGACAGAGGTACGGGTGTACGGGTAGCAGTGGGGGTGCGTCATCCTGCCAACAGAGGCACAGGTGCCGGTGCAGATGGAGGTAAGGATATGGGCCAGACAGAACCGGTGTAGACTCAGGTGTGGCCAGAGATTCCTGATAGATACAGCTACACCTACCCCCAACAGCTGTCAGTCAGCAAATATGGATTAAGGACCGGCTACGTGCCCACTGAATGGGCATTGGCATAGGCATAGATATCGATAGGTATCTAGTCGTTTGGTTAATAATCATTGATTAAGCGTAAACGGTTATAGACATAGGTCTGGGCATAGGCAGACGCACAGGTCTAGACGTAGCTAGAGCCGTCTGAAACTGCTGGCAGGGACATAAGCGTCGGACACAGCCATACGTGCAGACTTAGTATCTGGACAGAGGCAGCATGGTGTGAGCCGGGCTCAGAGCCGGGGAAGCCTCTGACACATCCTGGCGGTGTGACTGTGGCCAAGTCACGTACCCTCTCTGTGCCCCAGACAGCCCCCTTAGGACGATAAGCTAATGTTTTAAATTAAGCTTTTCCCTGTGGGAATCACAGGGGTGAATCACAGGGGTGATTCTCCAATGGAATCACAGACTCAAGGGAAAAAAAGAGATCTCGACATAGGGTACAAACATGTATGTATGCATGTACACATGTACATATGCGTGTACGTTATGTATGTGTGTGTATGTGTGTGTATGCAAAGCATAATGTTCCATCTAAGGGTTGTTGGCTCCAGAGGAAAAACAGAATTCATGGAGCAGCAATTTCCAGGCCAGGATACAGAGATTTTCTGTTTGGGAGAAGGGGGGGATGCCAAGGCAGGGGACAAAGAGGAACGGCCTGCTAGAGTAAAAACTGCCCTGGAATCATCCGACGTAATGTGTCTAGAAGGCTATAGCACATAAATGGTGGAGGGTGGTCCCTTCCCACTCTTGAGATTCCCTGATCCTACAATCAGAGGACAGCCCCTGTGGCCTTGCAAAAATCCCTTCTTGCCCTCCAACTCAGTGTTCTCATCTATATAAGGAGAGGCTCATGATCTCCCACGGTCCCTACCTGACGAAGATTCCCAGATCTCAGAAACATACGCAAACATCTTCCCCCAGAGACCCCATCTTCATAAAGAATGAGGGAAAGTATTTAAGTTGAAGCATCATTTGCTGAGGTCAGAGAAAAGGGAGAATTCCAAGAGAGTGAAAGCATTTATTTCAATGTGGAAAGGATTTACTGGGAGGTCAGAAATGAAGGCAGAGTCTTGTCAGCCCAGAAAGTTTGGGAGTGGTCAGAAGTTGGGAGCAGGGAGCTCAGATCACCCTGCCCCCCACCTCTTTGGTCCCACGTTCTCTCTCCAAGACCGAGGCACTAAAGAGGTTAAAGACTTTCCCTGAGCAGCTCCATTTCTGGCAGGCCCACTCTCACCTGATCTTGTGGGTCCATTTTGGTCATCATTCTGTCCTCTAGGAGGTTGAAGGTAAGGACTTGCAGGACATAGAGCTGATGGGCCATTTCATTGTTGATGGCTCTCTGGGCTCGGATGACGTGCTGTGAGAGGCAAAGAAAAGACAAAAAAAAATTAGAAACAAAACACACAAACTAAAACCAAGAGAAAGCGTTGCCCCATCAATTCACTGTAAAGGCTTTTAATTCAGGTGTGAAGCCGACTGCTGGTGAACTGGACAATAAGGGTGGGGAAGAGAAACACCCAGTCAGGATCAGCAAGTGGCTCTATGTGCCTGTCTCCTCCAGGACCGCCCCCCCCCCCAGATCTGGACCATGAGGCTCAGACCCCTCGAGGGCATTGAGGCCTCTGTATTGCCTGGCTCAAGTCAAGTCTAATCTGTGTTTGCAAGGATAGGGGAAGAGTGAGAGTGGAGACGGCCTTTAACAAAGCCATCAGGCTACGAGCATTCACCACACACTTCGTCCCAGTCCTGGAACGTTCTCCCTCCTCACATCCACCCCCTGGCTTCCCCCAGGTCTCAGCCTTCCCCAGTTCTCCTTAATGCTGGGGCCTTCCCTCTGCTGATCATCCACCTGTATTCAGCTTGTATGTGGTCTCTACCTTTAGGCTGGGGCTCCGTGAGGCCAAGGACAGTCTTTTACCTTTCTTGGTCTCCCCAGCACTTAGCACAGTGTCCGGAGCATAGTAGGCTCTTGATTAGTGTTCATTGGTTTGACTTGACTGGGCTTAGGGTGGACACAAGGGCACTTCAGTCCCCTCCTACTGAACACCTGCAGTGAGGAAGCCCGTGGGCACCTGCTCTCAATAGAATCCCTGCCTCTTCCCCACAGAAACAAGTCGGGGCACGGCCTCCCAGCTTCCTCCTCCCCACCGCCACCACCAGGGCCAGTCCCTGCAGCAAGCACGGGCACTCACCATCAGGATGATGGATCGAAGCTGCTTCTGTGCCAAGATGTTCGCCATCTCCTGCAACACAAAACAGACTCTGTCGGACAAGAGGGTGTGGGGCTTTGGGCGTGCTCTTCCTCCAGAGAGAGGAGCAAATGTCTTGTTGGGGAAGGCTGGGGCAGGGCTAAGCTCTGGGGCTTTACATGCAGCCTGAGGGGTTTGGACCGAAGGCCCAGGAGCCCAGGAGAGGGTCTGCAGGAGCCGGGAACTTCTATTTATCAAACTCTACACAGGAACACAATGAAGAGGTGACTGGGCCCGGTGTGGGCCTTGGCTGGACCTCCCCAAGGCTGGGCAGCATTCAGACCTCAGAAATGAGCAGACGGACAAATCTATTGACTGTCTAGACTTTAGAAGGTGATACAGAAATTTTAATAATGCAGATTTAACTTAGTGCACCACAGGTGTTTATTTTTCTTCAGAAAGCTGGTTGTTAAACATTTACCAGCACACTCCTGAGTCTGACACTCAAGGCCTGCTTTATTGGAGGGAGGCCAGCCCTGGACAGAACTTTGGAAGCAGGGTTTGAGAGTGAGCCAGGCCAGGAGGCTGTACATGGCTGTGCATGTGTTACCACTGGGGATCTTGGATCTAGGGCTGGGCGGGACCCCCTCATACTACAGATGTGCTTGTGTGTGCCCTCGAATATCATGAGAGTAGAGAACAGACAGAACAGTGACCTAAGCTTTCAACAAAGCTCACGGCTGCACGAGGCTGTAGAGGGATGGTTGGGAGGGAGGCAGCCAGGGTCAGTGGAAGCAGTGCAGGAGGGTAGGGAAGGCAGCGGGCATTGGGACAGGCAGAGGAGCCCGATAAGGGAGGCAGGAAGCAGCCAGGTGACTTACAGTGAGAGGGCAGTCTAGGATGTTGGCCTGAGGCTCTAGCTTGACCTGCAGGCCACCCCCAGGGGCACGAAGGCAGGTGGGAGAGAAGAGGGGAGAGGCCAGAGGAGCTCGGTTAGTGGTCTCTGACATCTGAGGCCCCGATGCCGCAGCAGTGGGAAGAAAGGGCATGTCACAGGAGAGGTTTCTAGAAGCTGGAAGGCCCTCCCACAGGGCCACACTGCAGGGTTACAAAGGCCTCCCCAACAGAAAACTGACTCATCTAAAAAATACAGGCAGCCATCTAGAGGGCCCCTGCTCCTTCCTTGTCCATACAAAGCAGAGGTCTCCTCTTTATATAGAAGGAAATCAAAGATCCCCCTCCTTGGACCCAGAGAAGAATCAAGGGATGCCCTTTCAGGAATGAGCAAGGCTGAGACCCCAGGCCCACCAGCCCCTGCCTCCTAATCACATCCAGAACACGGGGCTGGATGCCTCCGGGATACTTCTCATCAGTTCCCAGAGGGAGGTACCATGAGTCAAGCCTGAAGGGAATTTCACTATCAGCATCAAAATAATTAATAATAATAACAAGAAATGGCAGAGCCCTCCAAGGTCTGCAAAGCACTTAATAAACATCATCTCATCCTGCAATTCCTGGGAGACAAGTGGAATTATTATCCTCAGTTCACAGATGAAGAAACTGAGTCAGAGTTAAATGACTTGGCCAGGGTCACTCAGCTAGTGTCTGAGGCTGGATTTGAACTCAAGTCTTCCAGAATCCAAGCCCAGTGCTCCAGGTACTAGACTGACCACTTGCCTGATAAGATAATTTCCTGAAAGCCAGAATGAAATATAACAAAAGTCTAGTGGCAAAGTATAAAGCACATATAGAAGACTATAGAAGACTATAGAAGCCATTCTCCCAAGGATAAGTGGTCAAAGGGTGTGAACACACATTTCTGAAAAGAATGGAAAACTGTTAGCACCATATGAAAACTTGCTCCAAAGCACCAGAAATCATGATCATAGGAGTTTATTCAACCTATGAGATGCCCCACTTCAAACCACTGGGACTACGGACCAGGAAGGGCAGGTTGGAGAGGCTCCCACGGGGGACTAAGGCTGTGGCCAGGAGCCACGGGCCGTGTGAAGCCATGACCTTGAGATCCTATGAGAACAGTGACTGATGGCTGAGGAGTTCAGTCCTCTCAGTCCCCGTGATTCCCTGCCTGTGGCCAATCCTCGAGGCCTTCAAGGAGCTGGCTGGTCCACAAAGTTCTCTCACCAGGCCCACACTTAAAGCCTTCAAACTCAGCAGGATCAGGCAGAGTTTGTGGTCAGTTAACATGGCCTTTACCACCTCCAAGCTGAGGTCACAGGCAGGACCTACGGGGAAGGCTGGCGTCTTCCTTGGGATTGCCCCTTTGGACACCCAACAGAACGGGGTCTAGCTCCCTCCTCCTGAGCTCTTCAGCACCAATGCAAGGAGTTAACAAGAGGGTTGGGAAGGAAGCCGGGAAATATTGATCATATCAGATTCCAAAGATATCCGGGGGGGGGGGGGCCTCCAGATTTCCTGGCTCTAAGCAGCACCAACACAGCCCTGCTCTGAGTGGTCTGTCAGCATCAGCAGCGAACACTGGGGAGCAGATGCTGCTTTGATGAAAAATAAAAGTCCTGCATGTCTTTCTTCAATTCTCCTTTAGCTTCCTGCCTTCACTTGTCTTCTTTCTGCCCTGCCCTGCCCTGCCCTTCCCCTCTCTCACCTCCTCACTATTCCTCATAAAAAAGCCCCCTCCCCGCCGCATTTAAACAACAATCGGCTAAACTATTCAGTTAAACCAGCTGACCTAAGGGAACGTGAAGGAGCCACGAAGGAGCCTCATCAACACTCAGGAGCCTCCAGCTCCAAATGAAGCCCGATGGCCCCCACTTTGTGATTAAGGTCTTAGATCTTCAGCAAAGGTTTCCCCGAGCAAAGCAGCCCATAACATGATGCCTCCGCCTGTGGCCAGCCTGTTGTTCGCTCCACGCTTGGTTGTAATGACTTAAGTGGATGTTACAACCTGAAGGATGGACTCAGTCACTCATAACTTCAGTTAGCTTTAAGCATTAAGAGAAATGTAAAGGCTCACTTGGGCCCTGTGAGTGGAAAGCCTCAGCAGAAGGTGAATCTGGCCCTTCTCCCTAGAGTCTGGCCAGGAGCGACGGGGCCTTTGACACCCAGGACCTCCCACTCCCTTCCCACCTGACTGGAGGGAGAGGTCAGCCAGTGGGCAGCAGCCCAGCCTCTCTCCCCACATCTCAGAGAAGCTGGCCGCTCAGGCCCAGGTCAGCTCTCCCATAGCCCAGTGACTGGGGAGCCTGGGGGAGAGAAAACACAAAGGGACGGACCAGGACACCTGTGTTCTCATTGAAAGCTGCTCTGTCGGGTCATGAAAGCTCCCAAGGTGCCTTGTCCTCAGTCATCCCATCTATGAAATGGGCATTAGCAGTGCACCAGATTGTACAATAACACTCATAATACCCAGCATTTCCATAGCACTTTAAGGTTTGTGAAGTGGTTTACAACTGTGATCACAACAGGCCTGGATGGTGGGTGCTATTGTTCCCATTAAGGGACTTGCCCAGGGTCACACAGCTAGAAGTCCTACCCTCTAACCACCCAGCTGCCTGCTGTGCGGTCCACACCTTACTAAATGCTACTTCTTGTCTTCCCGGGGGCCTAATACTGTGTCTACACAGGCCTTTGGACCAAGGAACTGTCCCAGTTCCAGAGAATGTGGGAATCGGGTGAGGCAGGATGGTAAGATGTGTGGAAAAGGTATAGAAGGTTGGGGCAGGTACAGGGCTCTGTCCTCTGTCACCACACACAGGCAGGGACATGGACACAGACAGGAACACACGTCCGTGAGCACGGGGATGTGCTGACACACACAGAATAAACGACTGTCTCCCCGTAGCTGTAGAACCCAGGTCCAGACAAGAAGAGGTCAGAAGGTCCCAAGGCAGAGGCGGGGCTGCCTCCGAGGTCTGGGGGGGGGGGGGGAGAGAGCAAATGCCTCTTACCTGCCGCTTCTCATCGGGGGCCTTGAGGAAGAGGGCGTTGATCACAGCAATGGTGTATGTTTGGATTTCTTGATCCGTCCTAAAGATAAAAAACAAAACACGCCACAAGGGGTCAGAGAGAACCAAGAGAGCCTGGAGGGCTTCCTCACCCACCAGGGAAGGCGAAAGAGAAGACAAAAGTCAAAATCCTAGCTATAGAGGGAAGGGCCGTAAAATACAGCCAAGGGAACCAGGAACACCTAGACAAAGGGGCTGGGGTGGGGCAAGGGGCAATATGGGGTCTGCCTCATTAATCTTCCTTCAAAAAACAGTAAGGCTCTGGAGGACCTGGCTGGCTTGGGTCCCAGCTGCACTGAAGGATGGCACTGCCCTCCAGCTCCAGCCTGGCACACCTGGGACTCTGCCCACAGAGGACACTCCTTCCTCCTATTTCTCTAACCAGTTAAAAGTATGACCATAAGGACAAGGAGTCAAGACAGATAAACACCAGGTTCTTGGCTCCAGCTCATTCTCCCCACTGCTGCTAAGAGGACAGCCTGAAAAGACGGGCTTGCCTCAGCTCCCTCTGACCCATGCAGCCTCCTGGGCTCCCTTGGTCCTCTAGAACAGTGGTTCTCAACCAGTGGGTTGCAACCCCTTTGGGGGTCAAACGACCCTTTCACAGGTGTCACCTAAGACCATCAGAAAACATGTATTTCCAATGATCTTAGGAACTGAGACAGGGCTCCTCTACCCGTCTCCAGGCGGGTCCACCCACATACAGATATGCCCACATACAAGTATTAAAGGGTTGTAGCATTAGGAAAGTTGAGAACAACTGCTCTAGAATAAAACATTCAGTATCTGATGCCCTTCAAAGTTGGATTCTGGCCAGCCTTTCTGGACTACTAGTTCCCTTCTCACACTTGAAAGGCCCCTCAAACTGCTGGGCAGCAGGATAGTGCGGCAAAAGAAATGTGGGGTTGGGAGCCCAAAGACCTGAGTTCAGATCCTGAGTCTAGCCTTGGTCAAACCTCTCTGGGCCTCAGTATCCCCATCTACAAAAGGAGCCAAATGACCTCTAATGTCTCCCTGAGTTTCCAATCCACAGCCCCATGATAAGAATGGCTAATCCTGACACAGGGTTCAATGTTTGATACGTATGCATAGATGGATGGATGTACATACACACATGTACACATGTGTGTGTTCTGCACATGTATATATGTGTGCATGTCTTTCACATCACTAGTACACACATGGATTGTTGTGTGTGTACTTGCATGTGTATGTGTGTGTACTTAGAAAACATTAAAAGCTCGTGTCACCATTAGTCATTCCAGTCACGGCCGCCTCTCTGTGGCCCCATCTGGGGTTTTCTTGGCAGAGACACTGGAGGGGTTCACCCTTTCCTTCTCCAGCTTGTCTTACAGATGAGGAAACTGAGGCAGACAGGGTTAGGTGACTTGGCCAGGGTCACGTGGCTAGTGAGTGTCTGAGGCCAGATTTGAACTCAGGAAGGGGAGAATGCCTGACTCCAGGCCGGTGCTCTGTGCACTGCGTCGTCACCTAGCCGCCCGTTGTCAATGCTGGCTGTTCATACGGATGAACATACGTGTATGCTCCTGTGTGTGTATGCGTACACACGTCTGCAGTCATGTTTGATGGTGAGATCATATATGATATCTTTATCATGAAAAAGGGGAGAGTCTGATGGAGGACACGGAGCTCGCTGACTCAAGGCTATCACTAACACCTTCACATAAGGCCAATAATTTGTAAAAACTGTAACCATGATCATCACAGCACCATCGGTTGGTTTCTGAAGCGCTTTGCTCTTGTCAGACCTGGGAGTGGGGAGCGCACACATCCCTCCTGGCCTCAGAGGAGCCACATGACTGGCCCAGGGTCACACACGCAATAAGTGACAGACAGATCTGAACCCAGGAATCTTTTACTCTTTGTCACATCCTCCTCTACCTCATGCATTTTTCATGCATGGCCCTACATTGGAACATTCCCTCCATGGAACGTCGGAGGCCCTGAGGGCAGCCTGGGTACCATGAGATTAACCCTCATGGAAGACTGATGGGCATCCATATGGGAAAGCATTGCCCAGGACGGGCAGGCGCACATGGGCTGGGCTCTCCCTGGCAGGGGGGCAATGAGGTCAATGAGATCCCAGACCCATCCTACTCTGGCCCTCTCCCGGTTCACATCCTGGAGCTCCAGCCACCATTCCTTACCCCTGAAGATGGGGGATGAGTTGGCCAATGGTGATCTCTTGTGCCACCTTCTGGTACAGGTCATGGCTGTTCAGCACCATAGACTCCAGGATGGCTAAGGAGCGCTGCAGGATGGAGATGTCAATAGCTGACTTGTTCACGAAGCTCGCAATCTGCAAATAAACGCAGGGAGAACATGCTTACTTCTCAAGAGATGGAAGAAGGTGAAGGCAGCCGCCAAGAAAGCGCCAGGAGCAGTGGGCAGTGGGCTCTGATCGGCCGCTGCTGGCTCTTCACCGGGAGGAGCAGCCTTGCCACGCCTCCTTTTTCCAGGCTCAAATCCATCCGTCCCAAATCCTAAATTCAGGAAAAAGGAAGCAATCAGTTAAAAAGGAGACGCAGACGTGGCCTCAACATTCCAAGCATAGCCCAAAGCCGTCCTGTCTGGTTTCCAACACTTCCCTGAGGTCAGGTTGTTAGGGGTAAATGTTTTTAACACAACAGTGACTACGGATCAAACTATGTGCTTGGGAGAGGAGTTTTGACTCAGAACTGTGCGCTTCCACACATGCCTCTGGCCACCTCATCTCTGATTTGGTTCCAGTCCTTTCCTCAGCTCCTCAGGGAAGACATGCCAGGGAAAATCACTCAGGTCAGAGCAGATCGTTGGCAACAGGAGCTCCTGGGGCCCCAGCTCCAGAGATGGCCAGCTGGCCCAAACCCCAGCCCCCCGCATTTTACAGATGATGAGAAGTGACTTAGTCTCTTCATACAACAGTAAGCGTCAGAGGCAGATCTGAGCCCAGGGTTCTTTCTGCTGAGCCAAACTGCCCTCCTTCCCTCTTTGCCCCACTCACTCAACAAAAGTAGCATTTCCCCTCAATCTCTGAACTTCCTAAGGTGCATCTTTTCTCCAAATTATTTGAACCCCCACCACTTCTAGCCAGGGATGTACAAAGCAGGGAAAATACCTGCTCCAAAAGTTAGAATAATACTTTAAATTCTCTGCTATTTTCTCTATGGAATTCATCTTTTTGGTCCAGACTCCAACAAATCAGCGTGTGAAGGGGAGTGAAATGCGGGTTAGAATCAGGATCGAAGCATGCAAGATGCAGGGGGCTCATAAATAATGTATTTAAGCGGCCTCATTAAAATTATTAATGCCTGTTGACAAGATGATGCTGAAAAGGTCATTATGGAAACAGGAGCTCCTGCTTTCTTCAAGCCTGGATAATTTGCCTCCATGGGAAATCAGAACTTTGCTCCTTTCCCCTCTCCTGCTCCAGCCTCCCTGCCCCTCTCAGGCATCACCAGCGTCCTCCTCTGTTTTTCCCTGGTTTCCTCCCCACCTCCCACCATGGCCAGGCCAACCACGATGCAGGCATTTTCATCCACTTCCTTCAGAGATATCGAAACAACTCTAAAGATTTCATGTGTTGTACATCCCAGCTGGCCAAGGCCACCATCCTCCTGCAATGATCATGAATTTACTCATTTGTGTTCATACTATATCTCTCTACCACCTTACAGAACGGAAGTTGCTCAAGAGCAGGGCTAAGGACAGGACCTAGTATGCAGTTGGTACTTAATAAGTGCTTGTTGGATTGGATGCACCCATTAGTCTTTCTTTTCTCTTCCTCTTTAGAGACACACATGAAGAACCGGGGAGGGGGATTTCAGGGATCTTTTATTCCAAACCTTTTGTCTTACAGATGGGTAAGCTGAGGCCCAGAAAGGGAGAGGAATCTGCCCAAAGTAATGCAGGTACGAGGTAGCAGAGTCCCCCTACTCTAAACTGGGCTCCCATTCCACTGCACCACCTGTTAAAGAGTCATGGGGTCCAACAGATTTCCCTGACATGGCTTTGGCCGCTGCTGAGGCCAAGGACCCACCACCTGCCTCCATCCTTCTCATCTTCCTCTCACATCCCAACATCCTTCCCAGGTAGGTCCTAACACTGCTCTCTAGTTATTCTCGATTTGTATGGTCATTGCCATTAGACTATATTCCCTAGTGTCCATCTGCATGATGATGGTCTCTCATTAAGTTCTCCAAGTCTTGAGAAAGGTGTACATTTGTTTGGGGAGTTCAGCTTTTGGGGGAGCCCTGACACCCAGCAGATGAGGGAGGCTAGATGGGTACCAGAGCAGGAGGTTCAAGGAGCATCTTCCCCAAAGTCCTCCCACCTTTAGCAGGTAGAGACAGGAAGGACTGAAGGCCCTTCCACCATGTTGGTCTTGGTAAGCTTCCGGTGCCCAAGTGTTGGGTCCTACTATGTCCATCAGGCAAAGCTAACATTCTGTTCTTGTTCTTATTTGGGTCACAGCCTCATCCTCAAAGGTCACCCACAATGGGGCATGATTTCCTCTTGCATCATTATAGCAGCTGATTATAGACTGTGGAACTCAGCACAAATTGCTACCATCCACCATCTCTCCCCTCCCCTCTCTCCTTCCCTCCCTCCCTCTCTCTCCTGTCTGTCTCTCTCTCCTCTCTGTCACTGTCTGTCTGTCTGTCTGTCTTCCTCTCTCTCTCTCTCTCTCTCTCTCTCTCTCTCACACACACACACACACACACACACACACACACACACACACACACACTTCCTCAGTGGCCACCACACTACAGCTTGTGATCTCAAAGCCCTAACAAGTGGCTTCTCTTTCTCTATCTCTTAGTATTCAGAATTCTGTGTCTTTCACCAAATATGCCCCTTTCCTCAAAACCTGGTTTCAGTTTTTCTTCTTGGGGGCTCCCCTAATCAATTCCACATCTGTTATTTCAGCAAGAAACGTAAGCCTTGGCAATCCTATGGCCTGAGGGAAAGAGCCTGGGACTGAAGTCTTCAGGATCCCCAGGTTCAGCTTCAGATCATGGAGAGTGGAGGTGCAACCACCTCACTTTGTCACTTCCCTCTGTGAGACTCAGTTCCCTCATCTGTAAATCAGGCATCATCCTACTTGCCCTCTTTCCCCCACAAGGCTATTTGAGAAAATCCTTTATAAGCTGGGAAACGCTCTATACACAGGATCCGAGGACGATTTGTGGTGCTGTTCAGCAAGCAGCAATACCCGAATTAGTAATTACTTGTTAATTATTGGCCCCCAAATGCTTCCTTGGCCAACTCTGGGATGCCACGTCCCTGTCTGAACCATGTTCTCTCGACATCTCCACTGCCCGTCCGTGCACGGTGCTGACCAGGCATTTTCTCTAAAGCTGTTCTGTTGTCTCACAAGCTCCTCTGAATCTCAGGCTTGCACCCCGGAGCAGGACAATGGTCTCCCTCGACGTGTCCATGTTAATACTCAGAACCCGGGCATTAGAACAGCCAGCTTCTGCCTCTGACGCTCACCCACCTCCTGGGCCACCTTGGGGAAATTATTACCCTCTCTGAGCCTCCGTTTTCTCATCTGTGAAATCAAGAAACTGGACTGTATTGAAATCCTTCCGTGTTCCGGATGCATGAACCTAGACTCCCAACAAACCATCACCCTTAACAAAGGACGTCCTAGCAGGTCTTCAGATTTGAAAGAGCAGAACTCACATGGCTACAGAAAGACTGAAAAATCCTGACGCTGATAAGAGGTAGTAGAGAGGTCGTCGGACTTAGAACCAGAAGGGTGTGGGTTCAAATCCCGCCTCAGATACTTTCTGGCTTCCCCTCTCTGGGCTGCCTCAGTCTTCTCATTTGTGAAATGGGACTCACTGGCTTCTAAAGTTCCTCCCAGCTTTAACGCCATGATCCTACAATCCTTGAAGGGCATTCAAGTCTCAAAGGATGAAGAAGTTTCTGCACTAAACATTAGTGGATGGATTGGGGAGGCATCTCCGAGCAATGATATGGACAGGCTGGTGTCCGGGGGGAGGGGGAGGAAGCACTGCATTCTCCGTCCTGACAAATGCTCAGAAGTCTCCCAGAGACCATAGTTTAGTTATGTGCATGTTCTCTGCCTGGACAGCGGTCTCTAGTGATGTGCCTCAGGGCTTCATCCTCACAACAATTCTGTTCAACAATTTTATCTGTGATTTACATCTATGCTGGCTGTGAGAACCTGAGGCTGAGAGAGGAAGAGACTTGTCCAAGGTCAACCCCTCAAGGCTTCCATCTGATGCTCTCCATGGACCAAATGGTAAGAGAGGCGCCCATGTTCCTTCAGGGACAGACAGATCACCAAACATGGTCTGGTTTCCAAAGTTTATCTTTGGTAGTGGCATGAAAAGCCACCCCCCCCTGGGGTGGATGTGAAGGTGCATTCCCTAAAATGCACACTTCCCCAGGCCTTCGTTTACAAAGCCAGCCCCTCATCAGCAAAGGAATCCAAGTAGGGGCCAGGTGAGGATGGAGATGAAGACACTGGGGGCCTCAGCCCTCAAGCTCCCAAGGCACATGCCTGTCTACACATGTATGACACACCTGAAGCTGCTTTTAGTTATCCAAGTCTCCATTGCCCCCACAGGCCCTCAGATGCCAAATGCCCAGTCTTCTCAAGCCAGGTTTCGCCTACAGCCATTTCCATGTCACTCTGGGTGGGGCCAAAGGGGCCAAGCCCCCCAGGTGCTCTCTTCTGGAAAGAAGGCAGCGCTGTCCAACACCGGGAAAAACAAGCTGCTTCCTGAGCCCCAAATAGTCTCTCTCCCATCAGGGTCTTCCTGCCGTCTCCTCCTGGAGCCATGGTTTTTAAGCATGTACATCTGCATTTCCACACACACGTTTACATGTGGCTATGTATGTGCATTGTCTTGCAGATGGTCAGGAGCTGGCATATGGACTGTCCCTTCTCCCCCATGCATGGCAGGAGGGGGGCAGCCCCACCCTGGGACAGTCTGTCCTGAAGGAGAAAAAGCCCCTTTGTGGACACCTGTCCCTGCCCATCCTCAGAAGCAGGTGCACAGTCCCCGGCACACACAGCCAGAGCAGAGATGGTCCAGCTTATGAAGGGAAATGGGTTTGGTGGGAGATCCCTGACCCAGAGCCCAGGCTGCTGGCTCCACCTCCCACCCACAAGGGGCCACGGGGCTGCCCAAGGGACGGGCAGCGGAGGGAACGGGGCTGTGAGCATCCTCAGAAGTCCAGATCCATTCTCTCCTTCCTGAGCTGACATTCCTGGCTTGTGGCCAGTAAAGAAAGAGCTAAGTGAGGCAGATGGCTGAGCAGCTTCACACCTGAGAGCTCCTCTCATCTCTAGTGATGCTCCCATACGGTAGATCCTCATTGAAAGGCCTGGAGCGGTTCAGCCCCTCTCTTCCTGGGAAGGACGCTAGAGAGGTTTGCTGATTCCTACTCCAGCTCACTTTACAAATGAGGAAACAGGCCAACAGGGTGAAGTGACTTGCCCAGGGTCACACAGCCAGGATGTGCCTGAATCCAGATTTGAATTCTGGAAGATGAGTCTTCCCGACTCCAGGCCCTGTGCTCAGTGCACTATGGTGCCACCTAGGTGCCTAACATCATTGGTCTTCCTCAGTTTCCATGGAAAGACCAAATTCTGCCCAGGAACCAGTTATCTACACTCCTAAGAGAAGCTGTGTTCTTCCCAACACGCTTAATTAAGCTCCAAGTTGTTAGAATCTTCCCCAAACGTTAAATGAGTTGATGCTTCAGAAAGAAGCCTCTTTCTCATTTGTCCCAGTTACTGGAGGAAAGGATTCTGGAGCCCACCTTGGCAGTCCCAAAGAAACTGGGCGGTGCATCGATACGAGGCTGAGAGTGATTCAGAGCTTTCCCCCAAACCCCTCAAAATCAGGAGGAACTCTAAAAGTGCCTCAGTCATGCCTAGAATTGTGCCAGGGAGACAGGGGAAGAAGGGAGAAGAACCGGGGGCAGAAGTCAAGCTGCCGACCATGAATGAGCCCACAGCAGCATGGAACCATGATGTAGATAGCTCCCACCCTGCCCCCCGCCCTGAAGCTGCCCTTCCTGGGCAAGTGAGAAGGCCATGCAATGAAACCTCTGGGTGAACAGAGCCAGCCCTCTGTTGGGAGGCAGGCCAGGGAACTTCCCCATCTCCTGAAGAGCTGCCCACCTCATGATGAGAAAGTCCTCCCCTTGGAGACTGAATGCACTCATCACCCCAGTGACCTCCAGAGAAGTCATCTGTATTTGTCACAGAGTAAAGAGGGCTGAGGATCTGGGTTGCAGTCTTAACTATGGTTCTAACTGCCTGTGTGACCTTGAACAAAACACCCCCCCATCTAGGCCTCCACTTCCACATTTGTAAAAGGGCTGGACTGGAGGACACCTCAGGGATTTGGCAGCTAGAGTTCCCCCATCCCGGATCTTCCTGGTAGCAGGGGCAGCAGGGACAGAATAGATACCGGGGAAAGGGAGACCCAGACCCAGACCCTGCAGGGTGATCTACTCACCTTCTTGATGAATGCCACAGAGAAGGTGTCCCATGACACGATGCTGTGGTCCATCAGCTCCACAAATGCAGTCAATGTGAAGGACAGCATGTCTCCAAAGCTGAAAGACACAGGGAGGAGCCATGAAGACCTTGGACCAGAAGGGAGATGGACACGGGGATGGGGGGCAGGAAACACAGAAGGAAGAAGAGATCTCATGCTGGAAACCTAACGGGGGAAGAGCAGCTCTGGGGATGCCAAATGCCAGCAGGGTGGTAGAGAGCAGGGGATGCAGGAAGAGGGGACGCGATGGGCTGGACGAGAGCAGCCACAAAGCAGCCACGCTGGAAGTGTGGGCAGAGCGCAAGATGATTTTGTGTGTGTGGCCCTGCACACACCTGGACACACACACAGTCCTACACAGAACATACATTCATGTGTTCACACACATACACACACCCCTCTAATATCGTCTTTCTACTTGTTTGCTAAGAGAATATCTATAAAACTTCCTATATTTAATTTGTATGTGTGTGCATGTATGTATATGTATGTGTGTACGTGTGTGCATGTGTATGCATACATGCATGTGTATGTGTGTGTATGCGTGCATGTATATGTATGTGTGTATGTATGTGCGTGTGTATGTGTGCATGCGTGTGTATGCATGTATGTGTGTATATGTATGCATGCATGTGTGTATGTGTGTGCATGTGTATGTGTGTGTATGTATGCATGCATGCATGTGTGTGTGTGTGTGTGTGTGTATATTCGCAGAACAGGAAAGGTCGAAGGCCTGACGCTGAATACAGCCTGCAGGTCTTTTTCCTCTTAAGAAGCAGCATGGACTCATTGTCTCACCTACTGTCTTTTGAATAATCTGGACGCCAAATACATTTTGGAGTTTGTGTTAAAAGAGCCCCCAGAACAAACTGAGACACTTTCTCTCTGAAGAGGGCAGCTCGCATGGCTGGGGCCAGGGGGGCAAGCAGAGGGTGGCTGCCTTGGGGCAGGAGGAGATTCCAGGGATCCAGGAAGTCGGCTCTTTCGTATTTGGAGAACTGCCTTTCAATAGTCATTGATCTTTTATAACCTGGTGTGTTTTATTTTGCTCGCTTAAAAAACTTTATTCTGAGAAGGGGCCCCTGCCTGCCCAAGGGGGTCCAGGACACAAAACCTGGACCTAGGAGAAGGGGAATCCACACAGACAGTAACCCTAAAATCCGTCTGCATGGACCCATCTTAGAGCAGACCGTTACTTTAGGAATGTTTATGAAGGGATTCAGCATTTGTCCCCCATGAACTCCATTAGGGCAGGGAGCTTTCATTTCTGGATTTGCCTGGCACAGAGTAGACATAAAAAAGATAGAAAAGTCTTATTGCATGAAATTAAATTGTACGTGGAAGAGGAGAAGACATCAGGCCGCTATGCATTGCAGCGGATAGTGTTGAGCCTGGCGTGAGTAAAACCTGAGTTCAAATCCGGTCTCGGAGACACTGACGAGTAGCTGTGTGACCCTGATCACTTCCCCTCTTGGCCTCCAAAGCAGCTAGGTCACTCAGTGGATGGAGCGGTGGGCTCCTTTCTTGATGCTAAGGGTACCGGGGCACTTTAAGCCTCCCCCTTCCCGTGGTGCTCCATGAAGCGGATGCTGCCACAGGCTTTGGGGGGTACAGATGTGTTTCCCGAGGTCCCTCCTCACTAGGGCCTGCCCTTGGACACCAGACCTTTGAGTGGGGACTCGCAGGGAAGGACAGACAGGAGGGAAGCTCACCCCAAGGCGGGACGTAGGCAGGAGCCAGGGTGCTTTCCTGCCACCCCAGGCTGGGGGTCACTAGGAGGGGCTGAGGAGTCTTCTCCCGCCCTCTCTGAGTGGGGACAGGGCAGACTTGGGGATGCCCAATGGGGAGCTCTTCTCCCTATCCCCTCTAGGTGTCGCTGGAAGACCAAGTCACCTCATCCCTGGATGCCAGAATGTTCACTGACCAAAGAGCAGGGAAGGATTCAAATCATCCTGCAAGGATTGGGCACCTGTTGTATACAGGGGGTAGTGGAGGGAAGAAGGGCAATGGGAGGAAGCCCGAGAGGCCTCCAGCGCAGGGGTCTGCCAGTAAGAAAAGGACTTGAACAACTGTAGGAAAAGGAGCCTGCCAGGCAAAGCGAGGATTAAGAGCGGCCTTGGGTTGGCCCGTCTGGGTGTCCTTGGGGCAGGGACACCTGTAGAGCAGAGCGCCAGGCCGCCCCTTCTCCCCGCCTCTCTAGTCCTCAGTTTCCCCACCTGTAAAAATGAAAGGGTCAGACAAGCCGGCCTTTGAAAGGGTCAAACCCTCCAGCTTTCGATCTCATGACCGGAGACAGGGGAGGGTTCCTCCCAACAGCCGAGCCCCAAGAGTCCCCTGGCCCAGATCCTGAGCCTCCCCATCCATCCCCAGCTGCTGCGGAGGCCGGGCTCCAGCCCCGGGCGGGCCAAGGCTCCACGTCAGCTGGCCGCCGGCTGACTCGGCTCCTGGGGGAGAGTTCCACGTGTCCTGACCTGGCAGAGGCCCCGGGAGGGGCTGATGCCCCGTGGCAAGTCTCCATAGGTCGGAGGTCCCTCCATTTCCGCACCCCCATTTCTGGAGGGGACTGAGCTGTCACGCTCCCCCGAATCCAGGGGCTTATTCCATCACCACGTGACCTGTCACAGTATTAATTAAGTGTGGGGTTGGGGAGAGGAGAGAATATTTCTGAGGTAGCACTGCCTCGAGAAAACCCAGCACAGGCAAAGCCCGGCCACCAAAAACTGCATTTAGCTTTGCTGGGGGAGAGGGGCTGCTGGGGAGGGGGGGGGGGCTGGGGAGGAGGAGTACTGGGGGGAGGGGTGCTGGGGAGGAGGGTGCTGGGGGAGGGGTACTGGGGAGAAGGGGTGCTGGGGAGGAGGTGTACTGCGGGGTGCGGGTGTGAGAAAGGTGGGTGCCGTGGGGAGTGCGGAGGAACAAGTGGGGAGGGGCTACGGGCTTTTAAATGCATTCGCATAAAGTGAGCTCAGACAAGACTGCAAACTTTCGGTCCTGGCCTGAGGCCAAGGTCGTCGCCAAAACTCTGGGTCTTTCATAATACTTTAAATCACTTTTCCTCCCTGACTCAGCTGGTGTGATCCCCAGTCCAACGTGAGTTCTCTCTGCCTGAGGAGCAAGAACGCTGCCTGGAAAGCCTGCATTCCCTAGCTGCCCTTTGGAATAAAGTTGGTTTGGGACGTCCTATGACCCCCAGGTCTGGAGTAAAAGAGAGGGCAGGTGCCAGGAAGAAGAGGATCACTGGTCATGAGTGGGAAGGGACCACGGGGACCACGGCGTCGGAACCCTGCCCCCATTTAACAGGTGGGGAAACAGGCCCAAGATGGTCGCACAGAGGCAGGATTCAGACCCAGATCCTCTGCCTCTCCTCACCACACTAGGTCCTCCTTAAAAGGCTGCCGCTGCTGGAGGGAATCTGGCTTCACGTCATCTTGTGACCTAGGGACACAAGTGTGCTGAGTGTGCATGAATCTACCCTGACAGCAACTGGCTCTGTGGCCCTGCACAATCACCTCTGCCTCGGGATCCAGTAATAGCACCGTCCCCTGCCAGGTTGGGCATGGAGCTCCGTGGAGATGATGGCGCTGGCGCTGTCCACACACTTCAAAGTACTTCATGGTCAGTCTTCTCTTGTGAGTGCTATTCATGATGATAATCATCTTTGGGTTGGGCGGGGGTGGGTCGTCACTGCCCTGTCGGGGGACCTCCTCAGCGAACGTGGCCACAGGCTCAGACCAGGCACGTTCTATTGTGGTCTTGGCTATAGTCCGGGGAGGAAGCCGCCGAAACTGGACACTCACCGTGATCGCTGAAAGGAGCCATGCATCTCTAAGGCAGACAATGGCCCCTAAATGGACTGGACACCTGCTGGGCTCAGGGACTGGCACTGAGGCCGGTTCTCTCTGCTTTATAAAGCCCTTTATTTCTCATCTAGAACACGGGCTACCTCAGTTATCAGGAATGAAGCAGGATAACGGCGATAACAGCTCCGAGCATGTTGTGGGGGTGCCCCGGGGCCCCGCCACACTGAGGGCTTTCCCAGACTGCCTTGCAGAGATAGCAAAGGCTTTGGTGGGAGCAATGGGGCTGAAGGGAGAAGGTGTGAAATCAGGAGCTCTCAGCACTAATCTTCCAATAATCACTTGAAGGTGCCTGGACCAGGATTTAAGATTAGGAACTTCAAAATTTATAGGAGTGAGGGAACAAGCATTTATTAGGCGCTTCCTGTGTGCAGGACACACGAATATCGTCTCATCCGAAATGATAAAGAGCCCCCCAAACTTCAGGCTTGCTTCTAGAAGAACCTGGAGTTTTGCTCCTGAGGCCAGTGAAGAGGCCCCCGAATGGGAACATCCCCCATGGGCCACACTTAAGGCCCTTGGTCTAAAGTGAGCCTGTCTGCAGTGCGATCCATGGCAGATTGCACATACATGACCCACATCAGATTGTACATGTATGATCTATATCAGATTGCTTGCCTTCTTGAAGAGGGGGAGGGGAGGAAGGGAGGGAGAGAATTTGGAACTGATACCTTTTTTTTTCTTCGCTTTTTGGAGGGCAATTGGGGTTAAGTGACTTGCCCAAAGTCACACGGCTAGTTTTTGTGTCAAATGTCTGAGTCTGGACTTGAACTCATGTCCTCCTGACTCCAGGGTCAGTGCTCTATTCAATAGGCCACGTAGCCACCCCAGGAACTGAAACTTTTAAAACCAAATGTTTAACATTTTTGTTCAGGAAGAATTGAGAAAAAAAAAAAAAAGGAAAATCTATCACCAGAACTGCTCCCTCCACATGGCCCTGGGACTTTGGGACAGGACTCTGTGGGCCCATATGGGCAGCCACAGACACAAGGTGCCCAGGCCATAAGCAAAGGAAGAAGACAAGGCAGGAAAAGCCTGCTCTGGGGCAAGGTGACCAGCTCGAAGCAGAGCGGGGCACAGGGCCAGATGCCAGTCAGGGGCTGAGGAGATTCTCTGGGAGTGGCCCAGTGTGGGCCTGTGGCCATGCCAGGGAATGCGGGGGGAGGGTAGACAAGCATGCAAAAAGCAGCATGGGCACACTCTTACCAGGGTTTCATGATCTTCTGGAGCTTCTGATATCGCCTGAAAAACAAAGATGCAGAAATGAATGAAATGTTAAAACCTTCCCTGGGGGCAGGAGAGACACCAAATGGCACCAACCTATGGAAAGAATGCCCCTCAAAGCAGGCTGGGCACCTGCTCAGGGCGGACCACAGTCACCCATGACCACAGTTACGTGTGACCACTCACAAATTCAGTACACACCAAATCCCCAACATGACGCTGTTGGTGCCCAGCACCAGCCTAGGCTCCTAGGGACTGGGTTATGGATAAAAGCTCAGTGACCAGGCTGGTGAAGGCATCATGGGGCAGACTGCAGAGCTCTGGGTTCAGATTCTGCTGTGATGTGTGTCAGCCGTGGGGCCCTGGGCAACTCACTTCCCTGCTCTGACCTCAGTTTCCTCATCTGTAAAGTGAGTCTCATAATGCCTGTCATTCCCACCCAGCAGGACTATTGCCAGGATGCAGGGAGGTAATGGGTACATACCAAAGCATCAAGATCAATGGTTGTTGGACAGCTGGGGGCACTATAGAGCACAGAGCGCCAGGCCTGGAGTCTAGAAGATTTGGGTGCAAATCTAGCCTCAGACACTTACTAGTTGCATGACCCTGGGCAAGTCACTTCATCCTGTCTGCCTCAGTTTCCTCATCTGTAAAATGCGATCAGAGAAGGAAAGGGCAAACCGCTCAGGGCAGGAAGAGTCAGATAGGACTGAAACAGCTGAGCAACAGCACATGAGGGGAGGTCACATTCTGGCCCACAGATAAATCCATCCTCTGGTTCTGATACCTAAAAGCAAAGACCAGATTGGACTGACCCAGAAAGCCATTCATACGGAGGATGCCAAGGACCCTTCCTAGCAGGTGGTGCAGTCGACATGAATCAATGATTCAGCCACGGAGGCTACATACACCAGCGGGATGTTGGATTAAGCCCAGGTGATGCTCTCTACACCCTGTCTGGATCCAATCACACCCTCCACACTGTGTCCCTCTGAGGGCGCCATATTGTGAGAGGGGCACTGGCAGTCTGGGTACATCTAGGACAAGCAGGTTACAGGCCTTAGATCACAGCACATAAGGTCGGCCAAAGACACTGGCAATGTTTAGTGCCCTTGCTGCCTTCCTTCCCATAATCCTCCTCTTCCCTGGTCCTATGAACCACTCCCTCCTGACCTCCCTCACCCCAGCTTCCCGAGGCTCTGACTGTGGACGACACTTGGATGAGACGGGAATTCTCTGTTCTGGTCAAACGGAGGGTCTCCAGGATCCATCTGCCCTGTCTCTGTGCCCTCTAGACCTTCCAGCACAGCCAGTGTCAGGGCTCTGGGCCTTGCCATCGGTCCTGCAACCAATCCTTCCTTTATTTGTTATTTGCCCCAGTTATAGAGGGAACTTCTTGAGGAAGGCACTGCCTGCTTTTTCTATTGGTATCCTCAGTGCTTGGCACAGGGACAGGCACATAGTAAGGTCTTAATAAATGTATTTTCATTCATTCATTCACAGCAGATACTTGAAATGCTTGTTGAATTGCAGTAAACTGAATTAGCTTCCTTCCCAGCTAAGACAGACTTAGTCAAGCTCACCCTGGTGTGGTCGATTCCCATGACCTATTCCAAAAGCCCTGCTGCCCACCCCTCAGGAGGGTCATCCTCAAATCCAGTGTACAGAGAATAGGCAAGGTCACACACGAGGCGGTCAAGCTCCCAGATGGGAGCTGCTGCTCATTGTCCAGCAGGGACCTGGTCACCTTGCTGCCAGAGTGTGCCATAGTCTTAGAAACCATGCTGTGGCCTGGAGCTCATTAGAGCTTTGATGCACTTTTCTGGCAGCCAATGAGGACCCTGTGGAGATGCCACATTCCCAGAATAGCCCCTCCTAGGGAAGATAAGCTCCAGAGCTTTCTGCAGTCTGTCCTGGCCTGTGGGGGATGCGGCTGCATGGAGCCCAGAGTTGAGCAGGTGGCCCCCAGATGTGACTCTCATTGGCCGGTTGTGGCTTTCCACCCTCCAACAAAAGGTTAATGAGCTTGACCAGGCAGCCCCTCATCTAGGCCCAAAGCCCACCAATCTCTCACTCTGGTAACCAGCTACCAGTGCTCACAGGCTTTGTAAAATGGCACCTGCCAAACTTCCCCAGAGTGACTCAGAGAGGGGACTTCCTCCAAGATGCTTCCTTCAATTCTACTGTTATTAATGGTACCCAAGGAAACCAGCCAACATGAGCAAATGGCACCTGCCATGGAATTCCTCAAGCCCAGGGCTTGTCTTGTGGAAAATAAATACTGGAAAAATGCTCATAAACAGTAAGAGAGATAGAGACAGACAGACAGAGATATAGAGGGAGGGAGGGAG
>CM053599.1:3767448-3893758 GCA_028646575.1 Pseudocheirus occidentalis
TTCTGGCCTGATAAATGTGGTAACTGTGTCTCCAGTGCAGCCGATCAGCTCTCCTATAGACTGGGCTCCGCCTGACTGCCCCAGGGGCTGACCCAGCTGGGTTTCAGAAGAGCCCCAACCATTGAGCTGCCTGTAGCAACAGATGTGTTTTCTGTCTTTTGGAGAGTTTTGGAGCTTGAAAATCTGTTTAGCGTCCCATTTTATGAGTTTTTAGCGTGTTTGCGTGGGAGCTGCGGTGCTTTACTGCTTCTACGCCGCCATCTTGGCTCTGCCCCCGTGCCTCTTCTTTTAAAGAGCCAGTGGGGAGGCTGTGCCCCGAGAGCTAATCTGGGCACGAATCTCACACCAGCCACTTGCGATATCCTAAAATAAGAGCCATTGGGTGTTTTGCTGTGTTCTTCAGCATCTGCTGTCCGCACAATGCTTGATCCTTTTCTTGAACAAAATATTTATGAGGTCATGGCGCGTGACTCCTGTATGGTCTGCACAGCTTCCATTTTGGCCACTGCTTATTACACTTTGGCCATATTAATGGCTAGCCTGTAGCCTTCATATATTGAATAAAAACATTCAAATATCAGTTATGGGTGGATATTTAGTTTATAATAATTATACTGAAATTAAACAAATTTAAAACACATCGACATACGTTTTACTAGCACAGGCTATATTTTAGTATGTCACATATTTCATCTGAATTCTGTTTTTCACCATCCTTCCCTATGCCCACCGTTGCAACGTTGTCACCGAGTATCGGCGGGTAGTCTCTGATTTAATTTAATCTGGAGATTCTTGCCAAATTCTTGAATTGATTTTTCTGCCTTAAAATCTGCATGTTGCTGTTCGGGTCTACTCAGCAGCATCTGAATCTCCATGACCCTATTTGGAGTTTCTTGGCAAAGACCCTGGAATGGTTTGCCATTTGATTTTGTAGATGAGGAAACTGAGGCAAACTATGTTAAGTGACTTGCCCAGGGTCACACAGCTAGCAAATGCCTGAGGCTGGATTTGAACTCAGGTCCTTCTGACCCCAGGCCCAGCCCTCTGTGCACTAGGGTACCACCTAGCTCCAGATTGGGCATATAAACTATAGTTATGCTGTGGTGAAATGGTATAGGGAGGCCTCTTTGGGATTCGCCCTATCATGTCCTTCCTGGATGCTTTCCTGGTTTTCGTAACCACCAGAAACTCATCATTCCACCGGAGGAAATCCCCTCTAAAACCCTCTCCTCCTTAGATCGCCTCCCTCATCCCTTCCCCTGGGTGGCCTCACCCATTAGACTGGGAGCTCACTGCAGGCAGGCACCGGCCAGTCTCCCTGGCTCTTAGCACATAGTAGGTGCTTAATGGTTTTTTACTCTCATGGTCCTCTTTGCAAATGCTTATCACGCATAGCCCAGCGTCAGATGAATGTAAGAATGAATTAGAAGGTACCCTGAAATGTTCCCCAAGTGCCCAGGAGTGTGCTAACACACAGAAAGAACAAGGGCAGTGACCACCTGGAACATCCACTTAACGGGGGAAGCCGGCACAAAGTGCTGAGCTGGGAGGACAGGGCACACATGCATTCAGCGGCTCCATGGTGCTCTCGGCTGCCCGGCGGCCTGTACGCACCGTCCCATTTCAGGCCTACGGTCACCCTGTTTGGAAGCTACCAAGAGTTTTATCATTCCTGTCATGCACAAAGAAGGAAACCCAGGACCCCAAAGTTAAATGTTTGCCTGTGGACAAACAAGCGGTCAGTGCTGAAGGTAGGGTTTGAACCCAGCTCTTTCTATGCCAAACCCATCACCCCGCACCTTCTACTAGGCCAGGAAAGGCAGAGAGACTTTGGGGTCCTTGAGGCTGCTGATTCAGGAAAGGAAACTGGGCAGAGAGAGATGATATTGATCTGAACAGAAAAGGTGGGTCAGTCATGCTGAGTCAGTGCTGGAACCCCCCATAAGGGTCCCTGGGGGAAATGCCCCCCCAAAGTTGAATCAGCCTCTTGAAAGGGTCTATAGAAGTGAGGTCTCTGCTGGTGACTTTAGTGCAGGGCTGTCAGGTGGGCTCAGGCCTGGGGGGCCACAAAGGAGGGAGTCCCATTACAAGGTGCTCCCCCATTTCAGAACTGAATTGGGGGTCTTGGAGAGACACAAGGGACCTGGTTTTTCTTTCTCATAGTCTCTTCTCCGGCTTTCTCAGATTGGCACAAGCCCATTCCCAGTGATGCTGGAGATGAGTTGTCCGGGTCTGTCCACAGATGACCCTGAGCGACTTCAGTCAAACCTCACACTGAAAAACTACCGGGGAGGCCAGGGCTGAACAGGCTGCTAGGCAGGGGGTGCGAAAGCCGGCCTGGACCAGCTCCTGAGAGCCAGTTGTTAAAACTTCAGTGAGAGCACTTACACCTCAGAAATTAGCAATTGCTACAAATCAGAGTTTAGTTTCATGTTTTGTGGATTGTTTAAACTCAGTAAAGTGAAAGAGAAAATGTTAAAAATGCAGATTAAACTTAAAAGCTCTATCCATACATCCTCCCCCCAGAGAGCTGGTTGTTAAACATTTGCCAGCACACCACTCACCGGACAAAGAAAGAATTAAAGCAATGAGGAGGGTGGACAAATCGACTTACTCAGTCCCACTTTCCACCATCTGGGTGAGGAGAGAAATGCCGTCCAGATTGATGAACTCCTGGGCAAACGTGATGTCCCTGGAGTAGCTGGCTAAGTCTTTCAGGGCCTCCAACTTGGCGTCCATGCTCGAAGACTGGATCCTCTCGTGGAGCTGCTGGGCATTTTGAGCCTCCCCGGGAGCAAAAAGGAACAGAAAGACATCCTCACAAAGGGAGAGGCAGACGTGCCCCCACGGGGGCTGGAGGGGCTCCCTCTCCCGACTCGGGGTCCATGCGCTCCCCGCCCCTCCTGGGGTTCCAGAAATGGGAATTAACGGCATCCTTTCACAGGGCCCAGAGGGTGAGGGGGGCATCTAGGAGCCCAGACCCCCAGACCCCCAACTTACCTGGCAGTGGGTTGGTCCCCAAAAGAACACTGATTTCCCTGACACTCTAGAGCCCCAACGTACAGGCTTAACGAGCTCCCCAGCTGCCCCAAGGTCCCCTGCATCCCCCCCCTCTCCAGACCCCAAGTGCCCACCCAGGTCACACACGCAGGAGAAAGCTTCCGTGGCCACCTCACATAAATGTTTTTTTCTCCCAGAGAACCCCAGCTGGACTCCAGGCCTTTCCCTCACAAACACACTAATGGGGGCTGGGGAGGGGGAATTCCAAGGAGCCCCTGGGAGAACGGGCCCAGCACAGCCTGCCTGGAATCCTTCACTTAAAGTATTTCCTCTTGGCTCTGGACAGACAGGTGGAGGGGGGCCAGGCCCTGTAACAGCAGCCCCACTCCTGCCCTGCTTAATCCACTTTCATCTTCCATGAGCCCCCTCCCTCCACTCTGCCCCCACTCCACCTGAGGGCATTCAGTATGGGGGAGAGGCTGGGAGGAGGAGAAAGATGAGAGTCGGGAAAGGGGGGAGAAGGAAAGAGAAGTATATTTTCCCTGTAAAATTACCTAAAGCAAAGTCTCAGAGGAGCCACTGTCTGGCTCTGGAGTCAGAGGTGACACCTGCTCCCTGCGTGGTAAGTCCCTTTACTTTTCTGGGTCTCACTTTCCTCCCTCCCAGCTCAGACTAATGGCCAGCTGCTGAAGCCATCCTCAGGCTCCAAACCCTGGCAGCTGAGGTTCCGACAGCAGCCAGTGTCTCCCAGAGACTCTGCTTTTCTCATCTCGACCCACGGAAGCTTTCAAAGGATGCCAAGTCCTTCAAAGAAGGCCTGTGCTTGCACTTCAGGGTAGGCTCGCCAGTTAAATGGGGAGGGATCACCCTGGTCAGACCTAGCTGTGAAGGACCTGAAGCCTCCCCAACAGATGGAAAAGAGAGTGTGCTAAGTAAGGTGGGGCTGAGGCTTGAGGTGGCAGACCAGTCCAGGAAGAGGCCAGGGAGCTGGAGGCCGGGGAGTGGCAGGCCTGATTCAAAGCCCAGGCCTGCCAGTCATCACATGCAAAGCTTGGGGGCCTTGTGGGATTAGGGCTAGATGGATCTTTCAAGCACCTCCAGCCAGTTCAACTGACTCATTTTAAAGATGGCAAAGTTGAAGTGCAGAAAGGTTAAGTTAATATAGACAGAAAGTACCAATGCTAGGTTTGAACCCCGGGCTTACACACACACACACACACACACACACACACACACACACTTTCATACTCACACTCATTCACACACACTCACACTCATTCACACACACTCACACACAATCATACACACATAGACACACACACTCACACACCATTCACTCACACTCACACACTCATATACACATTTACACTCATGTACACACTCATTCACACACAATCACATGCTCACATACACACACTCGCTCACAATCATTCATACTCACACATATACACCCATACTCTCACACTTGTGCACACACACTCATTCACATACAATCACATGCTCACATACTCACACTCATACACACTCATCCACTCACACACACATAAACTCACACTCATACACACTCACACTCACACACCATATACTCACACACACTCATTTACACACAATCATACACCCACACACATACACTCACACTCACACATTCACACTCACACATACACTCATACCCTCACACTCGTGCACACTCACACTTGTGCACACTGACATACATATACACTCACACACACTCACATTCATACTCGCACACTCATGCACACACAATCACAGGCTCGCATACATACACTCATACACACTCACTCATTCACACTCACACACATATACACTCACACTCATACACACATACACTGACACTTGTGTACAGTCACACTCATTCACACACAATCACATACACACACACACACACACACACACACACACACACACATGCACAGACCCCTCTGAGCACCTCAGGCCACATCCTAAAACAATGCAAGACAAGCCACCCACCTGCATTAGTGGAAACAATTTCTATAACAAGGACATCACAGATTTGGAAGAAAACAAAATAATCACAGACTTGGGGTTCCAGGGGACCTTAAGGGCCTTCAAGGTCACCCACCCCTTATTTTACAGGTGAAGCTAAAGCACAAAGAGATTAGCTAACTTGTCCAGGGTTACACAGCTAGGAAATTTCTGAGGCAGGATTTGAACCCAGGTTTTTGTGACTCCAAGCCCAAGGCCCTATCCACTATCCTACGCCACCTCTCAAAGTACCTAGACACAAGTTCTAGTAACTGGAGAATCTCTAGGTCAAATAAAGACCAGAAGTAATTTTCAGGGGATGGACGTAGGCTACTGTACCAAACAGACCACGGCAGTTCCTGGAGAGATGGGCCATTCTGGGGCAGCTTCCTCTGGAGGGGTCTTCAAATGCTCCCCATCATTTCCCACCTCCTTTCCACCACAGAGGATATCACCCCTATGGCAGAGCCCCAGAAGGGCATGCCTTTGACTCCAGATCTAGTGGGGCAGCCAGAGGCCCTGCCTCCCTCCCTCATCCCCTACAGAAGTCCAAGGCATAGGGGCTGCCCCTGTAGGCAACATCTAGACTCCCATTAGGGCTGGGAACTCTGTGGGCTTTGGGATTGGCTGGAGGGAACCACTGGGTGTCTGTACTTCTCCCCATAAAATGGGGGTTATTGTAGAAGCCACTGAACTCAAAACAGGAGAGGAAGAGAAAGAAAGTGGAGAATTCATCTCAAATTTCCACCACCAACTTCCTCTGTTCTCATAGGGAAATGAACCCTCTGTCTGAGATGGGAAAGGAGGGTAATCCCGACTGGCAGAGATCTTTGAAAGGAGACACATTTCATGAAGTCTGACTCCAACCTTAAGGAGCAACTGAGAGCCCATCAGGTCCCATTGGTGGCTTGAGCATCACAGTGGCCTGACCACCACAACAGCCTGACCATCATGGCGGCCTGACCATCATGGCGGCCCAACCATTATGGCGGCCTGATCATGACGGCAGTCTGAATATCATGGCGGCCTGAGCATCACGGCGGCCTGAGCATCACAGTGGCCTACTGAAGGGTGTGGGAGCTGGGGGAAAGAGCCAAGAACAAGACAAGCTCCAAACCAACTCACTGGGGAGGTCGCCAACCGCAGAATGGCTCCATTTTTTATTTCATTGCGATTCTGAAAAAAAAAAAAACAAAAAAGAAAAAGAAGTTATTGGAGATGCATCGCCCAACACACCTGGCCCATGAGCACGTGGCCGTCTGCCTACTTCTCTCCATTAGGTCATTTCCAATTCTGGCTTCAGTGAGTATTTTTAGACAAACCTCCCTCTGTCAAATAAGCAAATAAGCAGCATTTCTGTGCTAACTGGAGATACAGAGAGAAAAGGAAAAAAGATCCTTCCCTCCAGGAGATGACCTTCTGTGGGTAAGGGAAGGCTGGTATTGCCGTAGGCGTGTAAGGTTGGCACAGTGGCTTACACGCTCACATGAGCACAGATAAGTATCCCTTCACCTGTAAAGTGCAGGAGCTGGGCCGGGCAGGGTCTGCAGTCTATCGTGGACAGGGTCTTCAATGCTAAACACCTTTAATCCCATCACTGCTGGTGCCGTCCGCCCTCTGATTTCCAATTTACCCACATGTCTTGTTCATACATAGTTCAATTTAATCCAATAAAGATTTACTTAGTGCCTACGATGTGCCGGGCACTCTGCTGAGGGCCTGGTTTGTGCGGGCAAATGGCTCATCTCTCCAGGAGGGCAGGGACCAGGGACTGTCTTCTGTTTGTAACCACAGTGCTCTGCACAGGGCCGGTCATGCAGTAGAAGCATAATAAATGCATGTTGACTGACTAGAACCCCCATGATGTCACCCTGGAGTTGCTGTGCTGATACAGTCTGGGTTGTCATGGCTGAATCACAGACTTCTTCCCATGGGAGCCCCCAGTGTCAAGAGGGGCATTCCTACACCCAACTGTAAGGTCCTTCTAAAAATACCCAGCAAATGTCCTCCACCCACTGCTTGGTGACCTCCCCAGGAAAGGAAGCTTCTGCCTCCCCTCCTGAGGCGGCCCATCCCCCTTCTGGATAGCTCTGACCACTAAGAGCCTTGCCCTTTCTTCTGCCAGCCTCGCCCTTCTCCCACGTGACAGCCCACCACAAAGTCGTCTCTTCTCCAGGCTCCCAAGAACCAACAGCTCCCCCTCCCCCTTTTATGGCCTGGACTCTAGAGAGCCCAGAAGCCCCCTCAACCGGCCAACACACAACTTCTTTGCCAAGAAGAGCGATGCAATGTCCAAGGACAACCGGAGTTTAATTTGTAAATGCATTAGCAAGATGTGCCAGAGGGCACTGTGTCCGAGTAATAGCCCTGCTTCCAAAGTGGCCCCAACCAACTGAGAGGGAAATGAGACCATGGGGAGGCAGGATGGTTGGGGAGGCATGTCTGGGTCATCTTCCAGGGCATCTGAAAGCAGGGACAAGGGGGGAAGATGCCAGCCAGGACTGGCATCCCCCAGAGACCCTCGAGGGGTCGGCAATGACTCTTGCCGGGTCTCCTTCCACCTTTCTATAAAATCCTGGGGTGAAGGTTCATCAGGGGAGCCAGGGGACATTGAAAGAAATGCACAGGACCCGCTCATCTGCCACGTGCCCTGACAGATGGAGACATCTCCAAAAGCAGAAATCCAGCCTCGGAGTTGCTCTTCCCAGTGTCTGTGGTCCCTGCTTGGGGTGAGACCATGAGACCTCCTTAGCAGAGGCAGCGAGGCAGCTTTGTTCTGCTGTCCTCTGGGCTTTAGAATCACAGGGAGAAAAAATCAGAGGCTGGAGTTTGAGAGGGATGTTTGCCCTCCTCTGCGCATCACCCAGACTGAAATGGAAGAGGGAGCCCTTATGGATGGAGAGAACAATCCCCGTGGAAGGAGGTCTGAAGGTGTCCACCCCATAGAAGAATCCCAGACAGCTGCAGGACTCCCCAGGGAGATCCACAGCCACTCAAGAAGAGATGAGCCTCACGAGTCACCCTGGTGACTTTGGTCAAGCTCAGACTGTGTCGCGGGCTCAGGGCTGGGAGGGATTCTCAGGGGTCATCCAGCACAGTCCCCTCTACTGACAGAAAAGAACAAAGATACCTGGACTTGCCCCAGGTCACAAGGCTGAGAAGGGGTATAATTTGAACTCATGTCTTCCTGACTCCTAGTCCTACCTTTAATTTAAGCCACTATTAGATTAGGGCAAAATAGACTTTAGACTGTTGCTCAGTCCAAGTCCCTCAAATTAGAGATGAATCAGCTGAGGCCCAGAATTCCTTGAGGTTACTGAGGTAATAGCAGTCAGAAATGAGATTTGAACACAGGCCCTTGGATTCCCATCCCCAAAGGATGGCCGGGGACCCTAGGATACTCTGTATAGCCCTTCTGGTGACTGAGCAGCGCCCACCAGCTGCGGCCGGCTGCCCGGCCCACAATGACATCGCATAGTTGAGGCACGTCTGTGGCATTGGCGTGCTGGCCGCCAGCACAGGCTGTGCCTGGGGCTCGGGAGATGGCTGCCTCTGCTGCCCAGGGAGCACCAGTGCCAAGGGGCAGGGGATGAACGTCCTGAAACATCGGTCTTCAGATGAACTAAATCAGCTTCACACTCATTCACTCTGACTAAGGGCAGGCCAAGAACATGATTGCAAAATGTCCTGGGACAAAGTGACCATGAGATGTTTGGCTACCGGCCCCTCCCTGAGCCTGCCTCGGCAGACTGACCCCACCTCCCAGCTGGAAAGGAAGGCCCCAGGACTCTGGAAGCTTGGCTTCCCCTTATCGTCCCCTTGCACAATCCAGCGGAGGCCAGGGCCCAGGGGTGTAGGGGCCCAGGCTCCTCCAGGACCCATTGCACTGTCCAGTAACTGCAGAGAGGAAACATGGGTCCCTGGGGCAGCGAATGGACCCAGAGAAGGGGCATTTACCAGAATAGGACCTAATGATTAATCACTCATTCAGACTCCAGAGAAGCGGCTTCCCTGCTTCCCAAGTCCAGCTACAGGCTCTGCCCCCAGCTGCTGAGTGCCTAGGGACAAGCCATGTCTCTCCTCATCTATAAAACTGGGGGTGGGGGTTGGACTAGATGGTGTCTGGGCCTTCTGACTCTAGATCTGGGGCCCTCTGCTTAAAAATTATCAGATTATCAGGTGGGAGCCTCTCGGTCCCTCCAAATGCCCACCCTGGGCTTGGGCGCTGTGCTGTGACTCACAATGAAGAACGAGCCTCATAGGATCCCAGCCTCCAGCTCCCAGCTTCACAAATGAGCAAACAGAGGTGCTTCACATCTAAGTCCCTTACTCAGGCTCACCCCATAGGCAGCATTCTAACGCAGGTCTCTGGCTCTTTCTGCTGCCCCATTTAGCTACTTCCTCAAAAAAGCACATTAAAACAAGCAAAGCTCTGTTGCCTCCACCCAAGGCAAGCCCCCTCCTGGCCCAGGTCAGCTGGCGGCACCGAGGTTGAGGTCGGCCAGAAGATGATTCAGGAGGAGAAGCTCTCTCAGCAGCCGGAAGAGGAAGGGCTTCTCCTCGCCAGAACTACCTCGTGCAAGAACCCAGTCACACTGGATGGACAGACCACTCCTTTCAGGAAGCAGACACAGCCTCAAGCAGAGACCCCAAGTCAGGGGGAGTCTGATAGAGAGGCAGGACCCAGGGGGCATTGTCACAGCTTTAATGAACACAAGGCCTTGCCCCCTCCCCACCATGGGCCCTGGAGGCATGGAGAAAGCTGAGAGAAAGAGGGGTCTGCAAGAAGCATGTTTCTTGTCCAGACTCCCCGCCAAGACCCTGAGCTCTTCCCACAACAGACTGTGCTGAAGAGTGAGAACGGGGTGCCTCTACATCCTGCACACAGCCTGATCCCCCCAAGATGAAAGAAACCTGACGCTAGTCCTGTAAGGCGGTGGGCTGTGGCAGTGGGGAAAATAGATACTGTATACAATAGGAACACATTCTATCCATCAATGAGCATTTATTAAGCACCTAATGTATGCATCACACCATCAAACCACAGGAAACAGAGGTAGAAGCTGATGAGAGAATCCATGAAAAACCCTGCTGCCCCGTCTGCCATGGCCCCCCCAATCCTGCCTGTCGTGGCCCCCTAGTCCTGTTTGCCATGCTCCCCACCTGCCCCATTTGCCTCCAGAGGAGGCTGCATCACACCCCCACTCACAGGAGGCCCCCTCCAGTGAATGCCTCTGCTGGGTTGGCTGACAACTCAGGAGCTGGACCCTGACAACTCAGCGTCTGCACAGACCTCACAAATGGGTTTTGCAGAAAGACCCGAAGGCCTCCCTCTCCCCACCAGCAGCTCGGCCCCTCGCGGAGGCAGACGACATCCACGGTGCGGCTCGTCCTGTTCTGCAGCTTCCGTGCTGGGCCCGGGGCCAGGGGAGGTGATGTGGCAGAGGCCGGCACAGGCCAGAGCACGAGGAAACGCCGGCCAGGCCTTCCCAGGCTCTTGTTGCAAATGAAAGTGTTTATTGGCTAAGCTCGAGCCAGAGTCTGCTTTGTGAATCTCACCCCTATTTCGTCATCTCCAAGATTCATTTCAGATGGAAACCTTCCCCTTCCCTCGCAAGACTGTCTGCATTCTCCTCAAGGTTCCAGCCTGCATGGAATCCCAGGGGGACAATACAAAGCGCACGTGCTGCTGGGCTACGCTGGAATGTCCCTGGGAAGAGGAATCGGGCCACAGCTTGGGGCACATGGACAGGTCGCCTGTGGCAGGCTCCGCCAGGACACGTCAGGCTCCCCAGAGAACACAGGACAAGCGAGAAGACGGTCTCAGTGAGTGACTGTGCAACAGGCCCTTTCCACTAGATGGCCACAGAATTTAGAGAGGACAAAGAGAATGGGCCTGCCTCGGGGCACAGGGCTGAGGGCAGCACTCAGCATCTGTCTGCCAACCCCCATGATCACACATCACCCTACACTCACAGAAGCCCACAATTCCATCCCTGCTTCTTTTCTTTCTTTCTCCCTGTCTGTCTTTCATTCACCTAATGGAATCCTGGTTAAAATCTGTCCTTGTTTCAAACCCACACAGAGACCACGATCCCATGGTCCTCTGTGAAGAGCCGACAAATAGCGAACAGTCGAGGGTCTATGTCTTCTACCTTGAAGAACTTTCTTCATATGGATTTACATGAAGCAATGCAGGAGAGAAAGGGGGAAAAACTAGAATCAAGAGATCTTGAAGGTGACGGCGACCAGAGAGACCGTCTAGGCCGAGTCACAGCCAAACAAGCAGGCAGGCCACAATCTCCCAGAGGAGGCCATCCGGCCGGGAAGTGAAGCATGAGGGGTGCAGCGAGGATGTGGGGGGGATGCCGAGCGCCTTCGGATTTTATAAACTACTTGTGAGTGAAGAGAGAATGAGCAGCATCTACAGGGGGGGGGGGGGGAAGGAGGAGGGGAAGCCGAGCACTCCCAGATGGCTCCAACCCCGGAAATGTTTGCACGACCAAGCAGTTTGCATCTGCTCTCTGCCAACGTAGTGCGATTTAATGAACAGAGACTCAGCTTGGAGCCAGAAAGTCCTGTGTCCGGGCCTCCCTCCGGACACCTCGCACACTGTGCCCTAGAAAGCCTGACACTCCCAGGGACGGTCCCGGGGTTGCTCAGGGCCCACGGAAGGAGCTTCCACCCTGAGAGCTCCCTGCACAGATGAAGCCGCAGCTCTGCACTTTTAAAGTCTTCTCCCAAACTCACACAGTAGGGACACAGCATAGAAAGTCTTTCCTTCCATCATCTGGCTCTTGGAACTAAGAGTTCCTATGAAAACCTGAGCCAATCCTCACCCCTGGCTGGCCTGATTCAACTTAGCAAGCATCCACAGAGCTTCTCCCATGTCTTTGGTGGCAAAGAGGCAGCACCTGGCATTACCATCGTACCAAGAGTGGGTGAAGAAACCGACAGCCATGTACAGGTGCCTACTGTGTGCCAAGTCTTTAGGTGAGCACTGGAGAAAAGACCTATGCTTACAAAGGCATGGGAAAAAAGTGCACTCTATACACGTGTGTGAATGTGAGTGCGTGAATGATTGTGTGTAAGTGCGTGAATGTGTATGTGTGTATGTGTGAATGTGACTATGTGAATGATTATATATGTGACTGTGTGTGAATGTGAGTGTGTGAATGACTGTGAATGAGTGTGTGTAAATATGAGTGTATTATGCATGAGTGATTGGGTGTGAATGTAAATGTGTGACTGTGTGTCAATGTGTGTGGATGATTTTGTGTATGTGTGAATATGAGTGTGTGAATGATTGTGTGTTACTGGCTGTGTGTGAATGTGTGTGGATGATTGTGTGAGTGAGTGACTGTGTGTGTGTGAATGATTGTGTGTGACTGCGTGTGAATGTGAGTGTGTGAATGTGTGTGAATGTGTGTGTGAATGTGTGTGAATGATTGTGTGTGTTTGTGTAGTGAGTGAATGTGTGTGAATGCGAGTGTGTGAATATGAGTATGTGAATGATTGTGTGTTTGTGTATGTATGTGAATGTGTGCGAATGTGTGTGAATGATTGTGTGTTTGTGTACATGAGTGACTGTGTGTGAATGTGAGTCTGTGAATGAGTGTATGTGTGTGTGTGTGTGTGTGTGTGTGTGTGTTTAATAAACTCAGAGAAGCCTAGCTCTGGAAAATAGCTTCCAGACTATCTAGCCAGTGCAGTCTCCCTATTTGAAGGATGGGAATGCTGAGGCCCAGAGCCAGGAAGTGGCTGGTGCCCCTGCTGAACAGCTGCTCGGTGAAGGGCTCACCCCAGCAGCCCAGGCACCTGCCCTATTCCAGGACGGCATGGCATCTGTATGCGAGTGAAGCTGCAGAGTGCTGGGGGCCTTCTGAGTGAGAACGGGGTCCCTGGGGGCCTCATAGATGAGGTGAGTCTGGGGCTGATCCTTGAAGTCATTGTCCACAGAGAAGGGACCTCAGTGGATGTCAAGGGAGTGAGTGAGAGTCCAGACCAAGAGAGCAGTGCCCATCACGGAACCCTGGAGGGAGCACAGTGTGTGTATGTGGGTGTGTGTGAGTGTGTGTGCGTATGTGTACATGTGTGTGGGTGTGTGTGGGTGTGTGTTGGGGGGAGTCTCAAGGCAGGAAATGGGACAGAAGGCCCCTTAGGGTCATGGACTGTTTCATGTTTTGTGTTGTGTTCCCAGCAGCAGCAGAGCTGACCAAGAGGGACAAACTCCTAGACCAGCCCGGTGATTTCCAGCATTTTCTAGATCTCAAAGGACTGGGCAGGCATGATCTATCTCATTGGGCCTCACAAGAAGCATCAGTTTTCATTCCCACTTTATAGACAGACAAACCAAGGCTCCAGGGCACAGAGTGATCTGCCCAGGGTGTCTTCTAATGTGAATCACAAGTGAACCAGCTGTCTCTGAGGTCAGCCCTCTGGGCGCCATGCCAGCATTTCAATGTTGGATGGAATGGGAAGATGGAAATGGGAATAGATCCCATGTCCTGTGGTCAGTGGCCTTTGTTTCAGCATTCAGACAAGACAAAGGGCAGCTCATTAGCTTCCGGTCACCCCCAGGTTCACCCCCCCCCATCCAATTATCCACCATGTGGAAGGGCAGGTCGAGGCTGCGGCCTAGAGAAGCCCCACATTCTGGAGCCAAGCACCCCCTCATGCTACACCTCACCCTTGTCTGAGGGCTCATCCCAGGGGCCATGCCCACTGTCAGGACATGCCTTCTTCATTGGAGCTGAACCCATCACTGGTCAGCTTTCTTGGACAATGCTGGCCAGGGGCCTGGCCTGGGAACAGCATCCCCCTCTTTGGAGCCCGAATGGGGCATTGATCCATTAGCTCATTCAGCTTGAGCACAGCACCATCCCGGGCACTGTGTGTGTCTGTGGGGGGGGGGGGGAGGACATGATCAAGGAATATGAGATGGGCTGCATTTGGTGCCCAGGGACAGCTGCCACATGCTACCAGTGCATCCTTGGGCAAATCCCTTACACAGCATGAGCCTCAAGCTTCTCATGATGTGAAAACAGGAGGTTGGACCCAGGTTCCAATAACGACCATGGTGGTTCCCTATGTCAGGCCATTTGAGGGTGACAAAGTGCCTTTTTCACAGCCTCCTCAACAGCTTCAGATCTGGCGAGTCACTCCCCCACCACCCATCATCATTTTACAGATGAGGAAACAGTGTCAGGCTAGCTCAGCTGCCCAAGAGGAGAAGCTGGGCTGGGATATGAACAGCTTAATAAAATAATAATATAAAGGCAACATTAAAAAGATAATTTTATCGGCCTTAAAATAGTTCTTTTTGAAATTTGTTAATTAAATCAATTTTACGTTAATTTCCTTTTTAATTCTGTTGCCGTCAAATGAGGTGCTTGAGTTCAGTGCAATAATTAGGACAATGTCACCACAGACTTGGAGCCTACAGAACTTGGAGATCATTTGGACCCAAATCCTTGTTTTGCAAATAGGAAAACCACAGCTCGGAGAGGGCAGCAACCAGCCCAGGGCTTTATGCTGAGCAGCCTCTCCAAAGTCTGCACTGGGTGGTTGGTCTTACTTTTTAAGCAGCAAACTTTTAAAACTTCACTAAAGACTTGAAAAAATATTTTTCAAATTTCAAAGGGGCTTCAGAGACTTCTAATCCTCTTCCTAGAAAACAAGAACTTTTGTCTGAGAGGGTGAAGGGAGGAGGAGCTTACCACACCCACAGGACAGCTCCACCTTGGATTGTCCTCCAACAAGTCACACCTTCCCTTCTCAGTCACCGCCACCTACTCTTGTTCCTGGTTCTGCACTCTGGGATCAAGTGGACATAGCCAATCCTCCCCCACCTGATAGACATCCCTCCCCTTTCTCTCAAGTCTTCTCCCCTTGGGGCAAAACATTCCTAGTTCCTTTACCTAAGAGTCTACTGGGGCACGCTCTCCAAGTCCCTTCTTCCCTGGATTGCCTCTAGATGCACACACCTCAACTTAATAATATAATATCCTTCCTAAATTTTAGCTGCAGACACAGCATTAAAAAGTTGTCCTGAAAGGGCAGGGGACACCAAAATCTCCCATGTTTTGGACACTATGCCGTTCTTAAAAGAGAAATGAACAAATAAAGACTCCTTACTTTCCCTTCTTGTTAATGCAAGCATCCAGGGACATCACTTCTCACTGTCCTATCCCATTAATCTTTATGTATTCTATACTATCATTACCTTTAATACTTTAAAAATTATTTCTATAATTTAGTCTTTGTCTCAAACATTATTAAGCAAGTAATTTTAGTGCTCATTTAATATATTTATCATTATAGTATGATGGATAAAGAAATTTAAAATCAATGCCCCTACTCCATGATTAATTTTTGAAATAGGTGGTGAGTACTGAAAGTGACAATTTAGTCATTACTTTTCAGTTCAATGCTTTCCATATATTCTTGAAATGCATATTTTTTTCAGCTTTCTAGTCATGGATGTAATTTCTTTTTGGCTTATTTCCTGTTTGATTTTTCATATTCTATTAGTGGGATGTTGAGGTCACCCACTAGAATTATTTTTGTAACTGCAATTTAGTACTAATTTCTTATAAAGTTTATTTTCTCTACTATTGAGAGTATGTGTACTTAATTCACTCACTGTAAAGAGTCTCTTTAAGAATGACAGTGCTGGATGCAGCTTCTAGGGCTGTATCCCAAAGAGATCATAAAAAAAGGAAAAGGATGCACATGTACAAAAATATTTATAGCAGCTTTTTTGTGGTGGCCAAGAACTGGAAACTGAGGAGATGCCCATCAACTGGGGCATAGATGAACAAGTTGTGGTATATGAATGTAATGGGATACTATTGTGCTATAAGAAATGATGGAGGGACAGAGCCAACATGGCGGAGTAGAGGCAGGAACTTGGCATGAGCTCCCACTCCAACCACCTCCAATACCTCCAAAATATGACTCTAAACAAATTTCAGAGCTAACAAAGCCACAAAGTGACAAAGAGAAACAGTCCTGCTGAAAGCAGCCTGGAAGGCCAACAGGAAGGGTCTATTGCACTGAACTGGGAGCAGAACACAATCCCCTGTGAGCCACACCGGCCCACGGAAGCTCTGGTCAGCATCACAGACCGGCCTGAACAGACTTCAGGAGAGTGAATCACCAGCAGCTGTGGTGGTTTCCAGACTTCGCAATCCATAAACGCCAAAGAGAAAGTAAAAGGTCAGTGGGGGACTCTGTTGGAACTGGGTGACAGAAGAGCATGCTCTGGCTCATGCCCCTGGGGTGAGAGGTGGCAGAGGTGTTGCTGCATGACTGCCTCAGGAGTTCCTGGCCTGCAGATCATGAGAAACCAAGGAAAACAAGAGGGTAATCGCTCTTGCTTTGACCTGCCTGGATCTGGATCACAGTCTTGGGTGGTGGTCCTGGGGTGTGTCACCAGTGTGCCAGAGCTTGTGGGGGCTGTAGAGAGGGCACCCTCCTCAGACCTCTGACAACATCTACAAAAATCCCAGTGATTTGGGACAAAGTTCCCTTCACTCTGGAAGCAAAGTTCTACTGTGGTAAAGAGCTCAAAAGTCAAGTAACTGGCTGGCAAAATGAGCAAGCAGAGGAAGTGCAATCAGACCATAGAATCCTTTTTTGGGAACCAGAAGAAATCAACACAGCCAAAACTCCTGCATCAAAATCTTCCAAGAAAAATATGAATTGGTTACAGGTCATGGAGGAGCTCAAGAAAGATTTTGAAAATCAAGTAAGAGAAGTGGAGGAAAACTTGGAAAGAGAAATGGGAATGATACAAAAAAATCATTAAAAGTGAGTCAACAGCATGCTAAAGAAGACCCCTCCCCCCAAAAAAAACACTGAAGAAAATAACGCCTTAAAAATAAACTAACTCAAATGGCAAAAAAGGACCAAAAAGCCAATGAGGAGAAGAATGCCTTAAAAAACTGAATTGCCCAGATGGAAAAGAAATTACAAAAACTCACAGAAGAGACTAATTCCTTCAAAATTAGAGAGAGCAGATTGGGGGAACAGGTATTCAGTATGTTTTCTATCTTGGGGTGGGGTAGGGAAAAGACAGGGAGAAAATTTGAAACTCAAAATCTTATGGAAATTAATGATGAAAACTAAAAATAAATTTAAAAAATAATTTTTTTAAAAAGAGAAAGAAAGAAAAAGAAATGATGAATAGGTGGATTTCAGAAAATCCTGGAAAGATTTCTATGAACTTATGCAGAGTGAAGTGAGCAGAACCAGGAGAACATTGTATACAATTACAGATACACTGTATCTGTGATGACTGACTTTGACAGACTTATTTCTTCTCAGCAGTACAAGGATCTAAAACAACTCCAAAGGACTCATGATGGAAAATGCCAGTCTTATCCAGAGAAAGAGCTACAGAGTCTGAGTGCAGAGTGAAGCAGACAATTTTTGTTTTGTTTTGTTTTCTTTCTCATAGTTTCTCCCATTCATTATAATTGTTCTATGCAACATAACTAATGTGAAAATATGTTTAATAGGAATGTATGTGTAGAGCCCGTATCAGATTACAAGCTGTCTTGGAGAGAGAAGAGGAGAAAATTTAAAACTTATGGAAGTGAATGTTGAAAACTAAAAATAAACAAATCAACTAATAAAATGAATGGTAGTGCTGGGAATTGTGGGAATACAGAAGTGTGGTGGGACCTAAGAGAACCCAGATTTCCTATAAATCCCCCAATAAATCTCTAAAAGTGTACCAGAGAGAACAGCGATAGAGAAAGCTAAGGAAAAGTTATATGTGCCTCCGTCCTGTTCAGAAATTCACAGGAGAACTAGAATCCTCCCTATGGTCTGAGAAAGACCAACCAGATCAGGTAGAAGACCAGGCTTTCACCAGCAGCCTGGACCCTTCACAGGCCCCAAAGCCAGACCAGCACCTGTTTCTGGGCTTAGGGCACGAGCCCAAGCAGGAGACAAGCCCATGGTACCACAGAGCCATACCAACATAGAAAGTGTCTGGGCAGCCTACCCAAGCTGTATCAGGAGATGGGGCCAGGCCTGAGCTGCAACAAGCAGACTTGTTGGCTTGTGCCCAACACAGGAGGAGTGACAAAGGGCTTAGGCAACACTTGAGAAGCCAAGACCTCGGGGTCTGGCAAACGCCCTTCAACACGGGCCTGTGAAACATCACAGAGAGGATGGAGCCAGTGTCCAGCTCAAGTCAGAGAACCCAAGGTAGGTCTCCGGGAGAATAAACCAAAATCCAGGAATTCACACAGAAGGCAGAGCCTTCTGCCCTCACGGCCATGCACGCCCTGTCCAAACTGTGCCACAGAATGGATGTGTCTGCAGAAGAAAACACTCAACATCCTGCAGAAATTCTGTGGACTGAGGGAGGCCCAAGATGTCAAGTCAGGAGGGCGTATGGACTCCCCAGGGCCAAGGGGACTCAGAGAAAAAATCCATCCTGGCCACAAGGACCCCAAGAGCACCTGGGGAAGTAAAGGAAGATGTGAAATGCCATGCTCTATACATGAAGAGCCAGCCGGAAGATGAACTAACAGCTTAGAAAAAAAAAAGGTGTTTATAGTTGGGTTTCTTGAATATCGAAACGGGCCAAACCAAAAAGCAATAATTCCATGAAACAACAAGAAATAATAAAAATCAAAAGATTAGGGGAAAAAAAATCCAGAAGTAAAGGTCAAATATGCAACCACCAGGAATAACACCGCTCTCTCTTTTCTCTCTTAATGGCCTATAATTGGAATTCTACTTTGCTTTGATTTCTGGGGGCATCTGGGGTCTGGCAGAAGCTCCACTACCAGCACAGGAACCATGACCTCATCTGGTCCCTCTCAACATGTGCCCGTCTTTGCGTCTTCTGAGTATTCGCTGTTAGCAACACATTATGGTTTGGGGGTTTGGGCTGTTTTGGCCTCTCCTATATATTTTATTACATTTTCTTTCTTTTTCGTAGAGAAATTCAAATCACTTATAGTCAAGGCTATCATTTCTAGGTTGGTTCTCCCTCCATCATTTCTCCTCTCACAGAATTGGCTTTATCAACAAGGAGTATTATTGACAGTGTTTTACTAGTATTAACCCCAAGGCAATGTTTGTGCAGACTCTCTACACATACACACACGCATGCACGCACACACATGCACACACACACCACAGCACCTCAGATTCTGACTTCCCCATTCTCCCACATCTCTTAAAAAGGAGGTTTCTCTTGCATTTCCTGTCCACATTTCCCTACTTTATTTTGTATCCGTGAAGCTCACAAACAAGTGGCTGCTTTTCTGTCTTAATACTCACAATAACATCATCTAATGTGTGCAGCACCTACTGTGTGTGAGGCTGCTGGCGTTTATTGGAGTGAGGGGTGGCATGGGCAGACATGTTTTAGGGAAGGTGCCTTGGAGGCTGAATGGAGGATGGACTCCAGTAGGGAGAGGTTGGAAGCAGTCTAGGAGCATAAAGCCTGCCTGCCCACTGGTGGCTTGGGGGTAGGGGTCCCTTATCCTCCTGCACCCCACCCGGGACATGGTTAAACCTCAGTTTACTGGCTGATGGGGAGAAGCCGGAATGAGCTGTTTATCTCTGGCCTACTTTCTGGAAGCTCCTGCATCTCCCCAAAGCCAAGCCCAGGCGATGCTGGCTGCCTGTGGAATCCTTCCTTTCCAGACCTCTTCTGCCAGGCTGTGGTCAGCCTTCAATAACATGGAATCAAAGTTCCAGGCTTCTGAGTCAGCCTGGTGGCCTTGGGGCAGCCTGGCTCCAAATCAGGCCCAGCAGGGGTGGAAGTGGAGGGAGGGGGTTGCATCATGAAATCATTATCGGCTCCTTCAGGGCCCCTCTGGAGCCATAGCAGCAAGTGCTATAAACAACCATCCCCTCCCAGACCCAAACATGAATCAGACACCCCTCTCTGTCTCTACAGAGAGCTGGCCAGTGACCGGCTGGGCTGGAGATGGGAACATCCCAGACAGATATGGGCCAATGTCAAGCCAAAGTGGCCGGGTGAAAGTGAAGGCTGGAGTCCGGGTGCCCTGCACGGGAAGGCAGGCCTGCCTGGGGGGGCTCCAAAGTCACTCGGATGATAGCACTTTTCAGGAGCAGATGAGGAGGGAGGCAGAGGAGCCACAGAGGCTTGGCACACCCTGGAATAAACGAGGAATTGTCTGGGGGAGGGGCTATACTGGATCCCCCCCCAGTCATCCCCTACTTCAGCACTGACCCACAGAGGGTTAGATTGGGCTTAGGCACGACTTGTCCAGAATCTGGAGTGAAAGGGACGTCCAGAGCTTGAGGACAGAGAGGGTCTAAGCAAAGCCAGGTACAGGCAGAGGTTAGAAATGACAGTTGGGAGGAATTCAGACAGACACAGAGAAAGAGAGAGTCCCAGGATCTAAGCTGGAAGGGACCTGGGAGGCTGGGAGGTCTAACCGCACCATTTCACAGATGGCCAGACTGAGGCTGGAGGTCACACCATTAAGAGTGGGCAGAGCCTGGGGTTTGAGTTCCAAGCCCCAGAACCAAACTGAGCCTTGTGGGAGCTGCTGTGGGTGTAAGAGTGAACACAGGAGAAGAGAAGAGAGGAGGCTTAGGGAAGGTGGGGGGCTGAGGGAGAGGAGTGGGGCATATGCCACCTGTAGAGCTCTCTGACTCAGCTGCTCGTTCACCCCTTGTTACAAGGGTAAGTTCATGAGGGGCATGGAGGCCAGGAAGGGAATGTCTGGAAATGACTCATCCAGTGAAAATAGAAGGCAATAAAAACCCCTCTGCCCCCCAACAAAAAAGAGCGTCCCTCTCCCCTTTGTCCCCGGCCGGCTGACCCTCAGCAAGTTCATCTCTAACCATGAAAACAGAACAAGATGCCCCCAGATCCATCCCGAGCCTTGTTTTCCTGTTCACCGACTTCCTGCTTCCATCCCAGGTCTGAGCAGAATTCTCCACGTGGAAAGTTGTGCCAGTAAAAGCCCCATGTGCCACCAGCTGCCCTGGTGACTGGAAGTTCTGGGTCACCCTGGTGTGGACAGCACCCTGCCCCCCACCCTGTGGTCTAGGCGCTCCCCTCCCTTCATTCAGGGGATGTCTTTGAATGCTGACCCACATTGTTCCTTGCGGAAACCCTGACTCTGGCCAGTGAGGCTGGGAAGTCCACAGGCTCCCCCAGTCCCCTGCTGACACGGGACAACATGAGCCGAGGAAAAGACCGATGGCAGGTACGGAACACCAACCAGCCAGGTGACAGCTTGAGCTGGATCAGCTCCTCCAAAGGAGAGACCGTGCACCTGCTGGAGGAAGCTGTCTCCCTGCCTTAGGTAGAGCACTGGGCCCACAGGGAGGGAAAGGGAAGGGAATAAACTTCAACCAAGTGCCCACTGTGTGCCAGGCATCCTGCTAAGTGCTTGGCACATATTACCTCGTTATTGTCATGACAGCTCCGAGGTTAGGGGGGCAGGCACTATGACTATTCTCATGTTACAGTTGAGGAAATTGAGGCAGACACAAGTTAAGTGACTTGTCCAGGGTCACCCAGTTAGTAAGTGTCTAAGGCTGGATTTGAACTCAGCTCTTCGGCGTTCTATCTACTGCATCGCTGAGCTGCCTCTGAGAGCTCACAGTTAGGCCAGAGATCTTTGCCCCCCCCATGAAGTAGGGAGGGAGAAGGAGGGGGAGGGAGGGGGAGGGAAGGAGGGAGGGGAAGGTAGGGGGAGGGAAGGAGGGAGGGAGGTGCTGTGGTGATCTTCAGTTTACAGCTGGGGGAACTGAGGCAGATGGAGGTAAAGGGACTTGCTCAAGGCCACTCAGACATCACTTAGGCAGGATTTGAACTCATGAATTATGGGAGCAGAACAAAGCCTCCCCACAGACTTGGAGCCTCAGGAAAGCTGCTGGATATTTTGCTGGACTTAATTACTAATTACTTAGCCCAACATCTGGCACTTAGCAGTTAACTGGTCAATGTTTAATTGACTGTAAGTGTCCATCTCCACGTACAAGTTCGTGGGATTTCAGGACGACAAAGGGTCTCCCATCTCTTTCCAAAGTCTCCCTTCTGCAGCATTCTTGCACCCTGCCCCAGGCCCCAGTGATCCATCTGTCTGCACTGGAAGGACTCCAGTAATGGAGACCCCTTCCACTACCCCCACCTCCCACGGCAGCCTGTCTACCTCAGAACAGCTCCAGTTGTTAAGATATTTTTCCTTACTTCCAATTGAAAATCAGCCTTTCCTCAGCACCCACCAATTGCCCCTGCTTCTGGCCTCTGGGACCAAGCAGAAAAGCCCTAACCAGTTTTCAAAAGGGCAGCCTTTCAAGTCCTCAAAGGCAGCTCTCACACCCTAGTCAAAAATATTGCTGACTCCCCTTCCTAGGGCACGGTCATTCTCCATGGGTGTTCTAGCGTAGTGGGCTGGGGGGGGGGGGGAGTTTTGCCTGGATGTTGATTCATTTTTTTCTTTCGGGAAGAGGAAAGGTGGCCTGATTGGACAATTTGGGAAGAAAGCTCTGTGGGGATTTTTCCTCTAGATATTACAGTTACGCTCCCCAAATGTGGCCCCTTCTAGTGGGTGATTCTAGGGTGCCGATTTGCTCCCAACGATCCCAAGGCAGCCTGTGTGGCCAGTGGGAATCGCCACTCCCAAAGTTACCCTATCGGGTGCTGGCCCTTTCTCCAAGAAGCTCTTGTTAAAATGGACCACACGCTGACAGCCATTTCTAATCCTTCAGTCTCCTAGATGCATCACCATTGCTGTTGTTTTTTACAAGAGTCTGTCGTAGCAAAAGAGGGTCAGAAATCACATTGGGAGTGAGTAGCCAGTCCTCAGTCATCCCCAAGGAAACATGATTTCTGCTGTACTGCTGCCTGCTTCGAGGCTACCTTTACCGACATTTAGGGAAAAGTCTATTACACATTAATCACGCCATTCCTCTGTGCCAGGCACAGGCAAAAGGACCAAAAAGGACCAAAGTCCCCTCCCCCTGCCCCCGGAGACTACGCCTTACCAGGGGGATAAATTCCCTTAGGACAAGCCCCTCTCGGCCGTGACCTCAGTGGGCCTAATCCTCCTAATGGGATCACACAGAATCAAAGAATCTCAGAATGGGGGAGGACCTTGGACAACACCCAGTTTAGCCATCACCCAAAAAAGGAATCCTTTCTCCATCGCTGGTCCCAGTAGCAGTCCATTTCTCTCAGGATGGCTTTTAATTCACCGTTAAGAATCATGGTTTTTTTCTAACCTTGAAAAAGAATCTACCTTCCTGCAAGCACACTCAAATGCAAGTTATGAGTCAACACAGACCATCTCTGATTCTAACGGTGCCCTCCATGGCTGATGGTATTTGAAGGTCGTAAGCACATCCTTAACCTTTTCTTCTCCTGTTTAAAGCCCTCCTGCTCCTCCAAACCGTCCTTCATGCCCAGGCTTTGAGACCCCCCAGCATCCTGGCTTGCTTCCCCATCTTGCCAGCATCCCTTCTGAATATGGCCCTAGAACTCAGCACAATAACCTTGCTGTAGCCCGGCCAGAGCAGCCTGCACAGGGAGGGTTCTCAGCTCTCTAGTCCTAGGAACGGAGCCTGTTGTGAATTAGCTTTGGGGCTATTGGGAGACTCAGGTTATGTGTCGTTCCCCCCGCCCCAGCCCTCTTGGTTGTCTTTAAATGTATAGGTTAAGAAATAGGAACTTGGATAGGAAGCTTACATCACCCCACTTCTCACAAAACAAGCACAACCAGACATCTCTGACCTCACCTCCAGAGCGGAAGATCTGAAACCAAGACGCAGGTCCTCACCTAACTCCCCCACCATCAAACCCTCTGCTGCGCACCAGTCTGCTAGCATGGGCTGGCAGGAGCTTCGGAGGCCTTGAATGTACCACCCTCCCCATTATCTGCCCAGAGGGGCTCTGAGAAGCTGTCTGTGCACCTCTGCCACTCAGCACTTTACTAGGGACTAGGGACAAGGAAGAAGGCTGAGATGGAACCTTCTCCAAGACGGTGGTGACAGAGAGGCAGAGGCCGTCATCAATAACTAGCTAGATTATGCTCCACTCAATACGACTTAGCCTGCATTCATTGAGCGCCTACTGCATGCCGGGTAGTGTGCCAAGTCATAGGGTGACAAAATTAAACCCCCACCCCCATGGAGTTTACATTCAATCAGAGGAAGAAGCAGGTATACACAGGAGTGCGCACAACTTTGCACGTGGCAAAGCGACTGGGGTGAGAAAAGAGGGGACGGTATCAGGTGGAGGGATGGGCAAGGCTTTATGCCAGAGGGGACACTGAGCTTAGCTTGAAATGGAGTAAGGATCCCACAGGGCAGAATAAGGAAGGAGGGCACAGCAGGCTTGGAGAAACAACCCATGAGTGAAGGCATGGAAGGGGGGTGTAGGTCAGGGCTAGAAGGAGGAATGCCATAGTGGGGCTAGCAGTGATGCTGGTGGTGGTGGTGGCAGCAGCGGTGGTGGCAGTGTGGTGGTGGTGGTATTGATGGTGGTGATTGAGGTGATGATGGTGGTGGTGGTGATGGTGGTGATGGTGCTGGTGATGGTGGTAATGGTGGTAATTGAGGTAGTGGTGGTGGTGGTGGTAAAGTGGATCTCCAACGTTCTCCTTGTCTTCTCCCCACCACCCTGGGTGGAAGGTGGAGGAGTGCTGTGTGCATTTGGCAGAGGGCCCAGTCAGGAGGAAGAACAGACTGAGAAGACAGGAAGCCCAGGCAGACGATGACATTTCCAGTTGATGAGTGTCCTGGGGAAGGAAGAAGAGTGCGTTTCTATGCATGCCCCACACCTAGGAGTAGCAAGGCCCCAGCCAGAGAGGGAGGGTTCCTGAGAAGGCTGGTAGAGGGGGATACTGAGACATCCAGTATGGGTTTTTTGGAATTCATTTGCCTGTGGCCACCAGGGTTTTGCTTTTCCTGGCTTTCTTGATTGGTAAGTAGAAAGGAGAGAAGGCCTATCTGATAAAAAAAGCAAAATATAATTCTTTGAAGAGAAGATATTAATTTACAGGCCTTTAAAAGGGTGAGGGGGAATGCACTGCCTGGGTCTGCCCACCCAGGAAGGCCCTGTGGACAGAGGCTACGTGGAGGGAGAAGAGCAGGGTCGTTGGAGAGATTGCATTGGGACAATTGGGAAGTTAAAATGTGTCCAAGAAGACTGAGATGTGAGATTCTGACTGGGTAGAGCAGAGAGAGGAAGTCAGAGGAGCTGATGGGGAACCCACAGAGAACTGGCAGAGAACCAGCAGAGAACCAACAGAGAACCAGCAGAGAACCAGCAGAGAACCAGCAGAGAACCGGCAGAGATGAAAGCCAACAAATAAGAATCCACTCCAGGCCTGTTGTCCATTGATTTTCTCTTTGCAGTGGGCTTGCTGTCCTGATTGGTTTCACTTGGGACGATGAAATTCATTCAGTGAGTATTGATGAGTAATTTATGCTCAGAGGGCAGACTTGGAGGCCTGGAGAGGCCCTCCCAGCCCCCACCCGAGCCCCCACAGAAGGAGGGAATCCCTCCCCACCAGTCCATCCTCAGCAAGGAGCCACCAAGCATGCAGGGGTCAAAGAGGGCTTCAGAGTCTGGGGCTGAGATGCCAGCTGGCACGCTGGCAGATCTGAGGGCCGGTTCTTATCTATTGCTTGGACCAGAAGTTCAGAAGGAAAGGCTTTGATGACCTCTAAATCCTGGGATTCTGAGTCCCATTGATAGGAACGGTGCTCAGCAAACAGGGGCCTCTCCTGGGGTAGGCAGGAAGTCACAAAAAGAAGGCAAACATGATCTCAGCAGCTGCAGAAGGGAGGGCATCTGGCTAGTGACCCGCAGGGTCAGTCATTCACCAAGTAGTATAAAGTGTGATGCCTTCCTAGGGCCTTCACCCAGGGTATGCTGGGGGGAGTCGGGTTTTCTTCATTCAAAGAATGAATGGAAAGGTATTCATGAAGAGCCCCTCCTCTTCTGGGCCTGGGGCTTATGCTCTAATTGAAGAGGCTGGAGGTCAAGGCCAGGGGCCTGGGGGGGAGTGGGAACACATCAGGGTAGACAGTAGGGCTTGCTGGTCCTCCATCTTCCTAGAAGGCTTGTAGTCGGTGACCCCTACATCACACAAGGGGTGTGAGCCACCATATACCTCTTCCTGCCTAGTGCCCCTGTGGGACTGAGCAGCCTGGGGGGAAGGGAGTGTCATGGGGAAGGGGCAAAGGGGAAGATCCTGGTTGGGTTCTGGGGGGCCCAGGGGAACAAGGTGGGAACTAGGAAGCCAATAGTTAAATGAATAAGAAAGCAATGTCCCTGGTGTTGCCAACTCAGCCTGCACTGGGAAAGGCCCAGTGTCCAGACATTGGTCCCTCTGGGTTCTGCCCACCTCAGATCCCACCTAGAAGTCTGGGTCCACTTTTGAGCACCACAGTCTAGGAAGGACAGGGGTAAACTGGGAAGTTCCTAAGAGAGCCCAGCCAAGATGACTCGGGGCCACTGGACACTGTGATCGTCTCCCAAAGGACTGCCCTGTGCAGGAGGGATTAGGCTTGTTCTGCTCAGTACCAGACAACACCCTAGGGAGCGATGTGGAGAAAGGGCAAAGAGGCAGACCGGGTTCATGAAGGAAAACCCCGATGCCATGAGAGCCATCCGAAGCTAATGATTGTCAAGGGCATGAAGAAATGACTGGCCTGGCCCTGGCCCTGAAGCCTGAGGTGTCCATCTGGTTTTAGGCACCTCTCGCTCCTCATGTCTCCCCCCTACCTAAAAGTCTAGAACGGGCCTGAGAATCACGGCAGCAGCCAGGCACAATTCAGCATGTGCCGCTTCCAAACAGGGTTTACATCAGTAAAACTTGAATTTGACTGATGGAAGCAGACATGGTTTGGAAGAGCCCTCCCAGAGTTTCCACACGGCCCCATTCTTATTCCTGGTACACTGGTAGGGGATCTTGCTGACGCCCCAACTAATCTAAGGAGAGTAAGAGAAGAGAGGCCCAGGGGACAGGCTCCCCAACCTGGTTCAGTCTGAGTCAGAATAAAGGTCCACTTCAAGTCCAGCAATGCTGGAGTGAATAGAGGCTTCTGGGGCCCAGCCCAAGAAGAGATCCCTCTGGAGGAGTCCAGAGCACCCAGTCTGGGTCTATTCGAGCCAGGGTGGTATCACAGGGGCAGATTTTAGCTTCATGAAAGAAAAGCTTGCTAACAGCTGTCCCAAGGCCATGCAACACGCTGTCCTTGGATGAGATGGGTGACTACTGTGCCAGGTAATTGGCTGGGTTTAGCTGATTTGTTATGAGAGACCCACCGGGAATAGTCAGAGGACCCAGGTTCAGATCCTGGGTGCCTATAACACAAGTGACCCTGGGAACATCATAGGGTCATTGCTGTAAAGCTGGAGATTTCAGAGGTGGTCTGGTCCAAAACCACACACAGTCACAAAACATCGCACACCACAGAATGCCAACATCTCCTCACTCAGAGACCCATCCGTGGCTGCCTGCCACCCAACGGGCAGAATCCAAATCCTTCCCCCGCCATCACGGCCCCCACAATCCAGGGTCATCCAGTCCAGCCTGACCACTCACTCTTCCCACCACAGTCTCCATTCCAGCCAAGGCAGAAGATGTGCCTTCATTGATGGAGCTCACTGCTGGCCCCCTCCCCACTCCCACCTCAAACGTCTCCTATTGACTTTGGGCACTGCCTCCATCAACAGAACTGAAGCTCCCTGAGGGCAGAGACCAAACCCAACTGTCTGGCGCACAGTAGGCGCTCAGAAAACGCTTTAGGCATCCCACATCCCTCTTCACATCACCCTTGCCCACCCTCTGATCCCTCAGATGGTGACTCGCTCCCCTTCCAAAGCCTCGCACAAGACCTCATGGGCCCCCCTCAGATGCCCAGTCGGGTCCCTGGCCCCACGAGTACTATGGGCATGCCTGGCCTATCTCCAACTAGGCTCCCCGAGGGCGGAGACTAAGCTGTTGGTTGTTCCAATTCCTAGGCAGAGCTGAATAAACATCTTCTGTAGGGGGGACTCTGTCCTCCTGACCTGAAGCAAAAAGGGAGCCAAGATTCCTGTTCCCCAGGCCGTCCAGACAGTCTGGCAATGAGGGCTTTGCTCTCCCCCTGCCCTTCCAGGCTCTGCCTCTTCCAAGTGGTGGAGGAGGAGCCTATACATTGGGGAAACGAAGAAAAGGCAGCGTCACCGATGCCAAGTATGGCAGGTGATGCCAGGAACCCATCACTCAAGGGCCTGATTCAGCCACATCGACAAGCAGCCTCTTCCTTTTTAAAAGAATATTTGTTGGATTCTCCCAGTCAGGGAGCATGGTGGCCCCAGTGAAGATCACCAGAGGGCACCAAATTCATGTTGCAAGGGGAGGACCCAGCCCAATGCCAACAAGAATCCACAGAAGAGGACCAGGGCTGCAGATGGCATTGAGGGAATGTTTGGGTACACAAACAGGTTGGTGCTTTGGCTGGAGAACAGGGTAGCAGAGGGCCAGCCTCGGTGACCTGCATTATCCCCTCAACATTAAGACCCCAAGAAAGGCCCTTGGCAAGTTGGGCAGATGCCCTATGGGGAGCTTGGGGGGGACATGCACAGAGTCAGCCAGGAATGGGTCTTGATCTGCATCAGTGGGGGGGAATGTCCCCATGGATGAGACTGTGGAGCCAGGGGAGTATTTGAGGGGCTACTTGGAAAGAAGAATTTGCATGAAGGGTCCCCAAGTGGATGACCCTGGATGGTGAGAGAGCTTGAACTCAAGTCATAAAAGGGCCAATGGAAGGGACTGGGCTCTTTAGCCCAGAGAGAAGCTGTAAAAATGGAGCAGGCCAGGAGATCGGGGATGGCTGTTTTCAAACAGTCTATGGCTCTGTGGAAGAGATCAGCTCACTCTATGCATCTCCAGGGGCTCCTCCAGTTGGGACCAAGGACACATTACAGAAAATGCATTTTGGTTCAGTGGAAAGGGAGCACTTTAATCCCCTCAGAGCAGGCAGAAAAAGTAACAAACCACTTTTTTGGACAGGGAGCATTTTGCTATCATGGGATGTTCAGGGGCCACAGATCTAGAGCTGGAAGGAGCCTCAGAGGTCACCTACCCCAGTACCTCCACTTTATTAATGGGGAAACTGAGACCAAGTGGGGTTCAGGGACTCATCCAAAGTCACCCAGGGCAGGTGCAGAGGAGATCCCTCTCTCAGGGAAGTGGCTGCCCAGAGGCCTTTTCAGCACCTTCCAACTCTTAGGTTATATAATGTACTAATAACCCTGGAAGGGGGAGGGTTTTGAGGAGAGCTGAGGGCAACCTGATTTGGGGTTACAAGTACTCCTGGTGAAGCTGTAAGTGGTCTAGGAGGCATCCCTACAGTATAGGCCCTGGATAGGACAGGTCAGGTCAACTCTGAGGACTGGGCCTCTGCCCTAACGTTGGGGTATGAATCGGCCTGACCAGAAAGTCATAAAATCCATGTCACAGTCTGAACTCAGCTTGGAAATGGCTGTTTTCCAAAGGCTCAGGGCTAAAAGCAAGTATCCTTCCCAATGACCGGATCTGACAAACAGCCTGAGCTTCCATTCACTGCCCACCCCAGCACCACCCTTCCTGCTCTGCATGCCAGTACCCTGTACCTTCTCTGTGATATAGAAATTGGAACTGTCCGCGTGTTGCAAGGCAAAGCACTCGTGGTTGGTCAGCGTCCACCTTTAAGAGAACACAGGGAAAGCATCGGTCAGTCAGCCCACAGGGCACCAGGCTTATGGGATGCTCTGGGGATGGGAGCCTGACCAGGTCCTTCTTAGTGACCCAGGCAGCTCTCTAGACTCTCAGAGGAAGATTGAGGGGAGTCCTCACACCTGGGCATTCCCTACAACCCAGAAATCTAGATTCCCAGAGTCCATATTCTTTTTAAAAAATGCCTTTGCCAATCATGAACTGTAGGGTGGTGCTTTTCAGCAGACTATCAGCCAAGCCCAAGAAAAACAGAAAAGTGAAAACAATTCTGAGGAGACTCCTCCCAAGGCCTAGTTCTGGCTGCCCTCAGCTGGGCACAGGAGCTTAAAGGGCAGAAAAGGGAAGGGCCAGCACAGGCCCCAGCAGCCCTCACAAACACCCCCCTCTTGGACTATAAAAGGCATTCCCCAGGGATAAGTCATTACCTGCCCCCCACTTATGGGCCAGGGTAGACCTCTGGGGCGCCTGCGTGCCACTTACCCGTCACACACTTCCTTTATTACCGCAGACAATGGCTTCTTCTACAAGGCAACATAAGAAAAAAGAAAACACTTGGTTAGAAAGACTCCTGCCATCACGCTGAACACAGAACATAGGAAAACTAACACAATGCTATCTAATTAGACAAATAAGGTTTTTTATTTTTATTAGCTCTTATTTAGCAATGCCCAGATGGCACCAAACCCCCAGCCCCACAAATCCAGTGTTTGCCATTTGCTGCCCTTTGCACAAAGGCATAGTGGCACAGACTTGGAGCTGAGGGAACCCGAGTGTGAATCCTACCTTAGTCACTTCTAGCTGGGTGACCTTGAGCAAGTCCATTGACCTCTCTTAGCCTCAGGCTCCTCATCTGTAAATGGGACAATGGCCTGTATGTCCCAGAGCTGTTGCAAAAATCAACAACATGTGGAAAGTGGAAACCTCAAGTGCCACAGAGCTGGCAGTGATGGTGGTGGTGGGACTGAGGGTCAGTGACTCTGGCCTGATGGAAAGAATTCTGCCTCTGGACCAGTAGAGCCAGCTTTACAGCTCTGCCCCCACCATTTACTACTACCTGTGTGATTGGGTGAAGCCCCCCACACTCTCTGGGCCTGGAAAGGTAGGACTGGATGTTCTGAGGGCCCTCTCTGCCCCCCCCAGTCTAGGTTCTGGGGGCCGTCCAAACACATGTGCAATGTCCACAGCTAGCAGCATCAGCACCAGGACAGACATGTGGGCTTCCTTCACAGTCATAAAGGCAGAAAGAAATTCTGGACTTCCCTAGCAGCCTTGCCAAGTCACGCAGGACACATTGGCCACGGAGTAAATGTTTTGTTCTTGGTTGCAAACAAGCTCCAAATCAAGGTGTTTTGAACTCAAACATGTCCTCAATGAAGGGTGTCCTCCCATGAGCTCAGCTGGACAGAGTGGTTGGACCCTGCGCATCAGGCTCCCCAAATAAACACAGGCCATAGATCATTGTACCATAAATCTGGAGCTGGGACCGGGAGGTTCCTGGTCTGATTTCTTCATCTCACAAGTGAGAAGACTGAGGCCTGAACAAACTTCAGGGGTCAGCCAGTGTCAGAGGCAGGTTTTGAACCCAGGCCCTTTCATCCAGAGCCGGCGCTTCCTGGGGTCTCAGCAAGCCGCCATGGTTCCCCTTCATGGGACAATGCAGGACATGCATACACGCGGAATCTGAGTGTTACTCCTCTCATCTTCCAGCTGGGGAAATTGGGGTTCCAAGAGAACGTCACCTGGCCAAGTCACACAGCCAAGGAGAGTCAGCCGAGGCTATGATTGAGGCCTGGACTCCTCCCTTGAGGGTCAGGACCCAGGCTCTCCAGTGGATGGATCTCCTGCTTTCAAATCTCTCTCTCTCTTGACTTACAAGCCTATGTCACTATCCCCAGAATAATGCCCCCTTGATCTTGCTCCAATGTTCAGACACTCAGCCTTCGCCTCCCCAACAGGACTCCCTGCCCCGTATCCACCAGATCCCTCCAGGGACACTTTGTGTGGGTAGTAACCAAGCTTCAGGGGACTCCTCAGGCAGCATCCCTAACACCACCTTTTCAGAACAAACAAAAAGCTAATGAACAAACAGGACATTCTGGATATAACTTTCCCAAACAAATCCTTTGCAGATGTGCACAGCTGTGAGTAAGCAGTCAGATGTCAGTTAGCAGAAGGACTTCATCATTCCATGCGAAGAATCACCAGGCAACTCCAGATCTCAGGGAACATTTAGCGTGGCTGCCTGGACCTGTCAGGGCCCTCAGCCTTGAAAGCCCCTTCTCCCCACCCTCTGGAGGGCCACGCTCTTTCCCAGGTCCTGCCACAGAAGTGGGCAGGGCTGAGGAAAAGGAGGAGCTAGGTAAGGAGCCCTGGCCTGGGAAAGAAGTTCCCTGCCTCTGCCTTCCTCCCCACATTTCTTTTTAAAGCCTCGACTCTCAAGGACTAATGACATTTCTTGTGAGTGCAACAGACAAACCCCCTTCTTATTGCTGACTTTGAGACAGGTTGATTGATTTAAAGGTTCAAATGGCAGAAACATCCAGACAGATTTCCTGCCTCTCCTCAAGGATCCTGCACACAGATTCCCAAAGACCATCACAGATGGAAAAGACATTAGAACCTCCAACTTGCAGCTTCCTTGACACGTGCTCATGTTGTCCTTACCCTCCCTCCCAAGGCAGCCCAATCCACCTTGGGATAACTCCACTTTCTAAGACAGTTGTCCTTACCCAGAAAGCCGGCATCTGCTTTTCAACACTGGCCCTCATTGTTCATGGTTTCGCCCAATGGGGAGAAGCAGAACAAGCCTCATCCCTCCTTACCTCAAAACAATGATCATGCCTATCAGGCTTCTCTTGTCCAGACTAAACATTCTTGGTTATTTTAACCTCTCCTTGTAGGACACGATTGGTTGGCACCCAGTCTCCCTCCACTGGGCATGTTCCAGTGTGTCTATGCTTCTCCTAAAGTATGATGCCTGGGGGGAGCCCAGGGGTCTGGCAGGGCACTGTCCCATCACCTTTCAGTCTATTACAGACTCAGTTACAAATCCATGTATCTAAAAGTCTGTCCAGGGAGTAGGTCCCAACTCTCCATCAGCTCCTGGGGGGGTAGAGGAGTAGGGAGTTGGGTTCTTGCCCCTTTTTTTCTTTTCAGAACAAAATTCTAGCAGCCACAGGTCAGTATATGATGCCTAAATCCTTCCTCAGTCAAGTGCTTACAGAGGCCCCCACTCCACCATCCCCAGAAGGCTTCCATTGCCCCCAACCCCTAAGAAGGCTCAGCTGCAGTGGGCTTGTCGTCCTTGCTCTGCTCTCATTAAAGCCTTCTCCTCAGACCTACATCAGGAAGTTAACATGTGGTCCCAATAAACTCCAGGGAGCTGAAAAGTCTTGGGCCTGGAGATTTTCAAGAAGAGGGACATCAGAGAGACAAGACTCAGGGAAGTTCTCTTGGTAAATGCCTCCTGTTTGCTGGCCCCTGTGCTAGGCAGAGCAATCCACAAACACAGACATGTTCCTGCCTGAGGAGCTTCCAGGCCAAGCAGTGGAGGCAGCACCCACACAGTGGCACTTGGTGGATTTGGCCCATCGAGGGCACCAGGGGGATATGAAGGTAGTGCCAAGTGAAGCGTGAGGGGCATCGAGGCACAGTCTGTTCCAAACATACTTTTTAACCAGAAGCAAAGACCCTGAGAAAGAAAAAGGATTTTTTTTTGTTTTATTTCAAGTTCCTTTCAATAGCATGTTTTTTTCTTTTAAAAACAGCTTATGAATAATTTTTCAAGGATGGATAACATTGATCATGGATTGTAAAGAATCAAACAGACTTTAGGAACCATTGAGGATCTCGCGCCCCCCTTTCCCCCTCGTACTTCATACATAGGGTGAGGCCCAGAGCAGGGAAGGGCCAAGCCCAAAGTCACCCAAACGTCACTTCTTCCAAGAAGTCTGCCAGGCTGGAGATGTTCTCTTCAGTCTCTGAGAGTTTGGTGCTTCCAGTTCCTCTAAGCCACTTTTGGATCCTGATTTTGGTCAGTTAGCCATGTGTATGTGGGTCCAAATTTGGCCTCCAGAACTCACTAGATGTGTGACCATGGGCAAGGGCTACTATCTGGATGATGGAGGCAGTGCTGGTCCACCCCTCAGTGCCATACAATGATGTTGGTAGATGTCTACACTGAAGTCACAGCCCTTACCTCCACGAATAACAAAGGAGCTTTGGAATTTCCTCCAAGGAAGCCAGGAATTCCTGCTGCTGGTCAGATCAGGAATCAGCCCATGGTTCACCCACCATGTTTTTCCTCCATGCACATACTGTTGGACAAGTTCATCCAGATGTATGCTGAAGCCAGGGCAGTGAACATTCTCCACCCACTTGGTCTTTCCTGGGTGGAAGGGCAGGCCGGACTCATCCCATCCAGGGGGCTCAGCAGGACCCTGCGGCTAGAAGCCATCTATTCAGTGTGACTCTGGAGTGCCTGCCTCCTGAACCCCAGAGAATCCCTGGCCTTTGCCCAAGGTCTGCTCCATCACAGAAGTAAGCACCTTGGGCAGGAATATCTCCCTCACTATTATTTATCATCAGAGAATCCATAAGCAGCCTATTACGATGTTATACCTCCTAAGACTCATGAGTGAATGTTTTTCATGTACAGATGGGAGGCATTTTAAAAAACTGTCTCTCTGTCTCTGGCTGTCTCTCTCTGTCTCTGTCTCTGTCTCTTTCTCTCTGAATTAAGCACCTCTGTTTACATACCTCAACACATCCAAAGCAGAAACCACAATCTTCCCCTATAAGCCCACCCTTCCACAACACGGCCCCATTTCTGCTAAAGGTATCTCTGTCCTCCCAGGATTCCAGACTCCAAACCACCGAATCATCCTTGGTGCTTCCCTCTCTCTCTCACCCTACATCCAAAAAAAGACTGACAGAATTTTAGGGTCAAAAGAGACCTCAGTATCCTGCTGGTTCAACCCATCCCAGAACAGGAATCCTCACTATATATAACATGTGAAACCAAGTCATCCAGCTGCTTTTTTAAGACCTCCAAGAAGAGGGAGCAGGCCCCCACCTCAGCAAGCCACTCCATGCTGGGACAGTTTTAACCACAGAAAGGGTTGGAGTTTTTCCTGACACTGAACCTAATTTTTTTTTTCTTTGTAATAGCCTCCCCGCCCATAGCTTCTAGTTTTGCCTTCTGAGGCCAAACTGAATGAGGACAGCTTTGGAATCCCTGAGCACAGCATTACTCAAGCCCTTCGCTCCTTCCCCAGTTTTGTCTTCTCTTCTCCGGGCTAAACAGACCCAGGTACTTTGGCTGATGACATCCGCACAAAGAGCTACCACCCTCCAACCACTCACTCCAGGCCTGGCCAGTTCTCCCTCTCTGGTCTTTTCACTTCCTATTTGCTCCCCAAGAAATAAGATCCTCAGACTCTGCCTCCAGCAGTCTCACCACCTGTATCTCCATGCCAACATATCCTTTCTTCTGGTTTCTTAGTAAAACCTTCTTTGAAAAAAATCTCCACCTTATTGTCTAGTCAGTGACCAGGAAGTCACAAGTCTCAAACACAGTAGTAAGAATTAGGGTGATGAATATTGGTTTTTGTATGTGGTACATCCCCTCTGGACTAATTCCAAGCTCTCACTCGTGTTCAAGGTTGACCCCCAGAAGGCAGCCGCTGTCAAGGGTTCTAGGAGTAACCCTGTGGGTATCTACTCCTATTACTTAACTACAGCTCACAAGCCCCCACCAGTGTGCTTCCCATCAGCAATCATCTGATAGAAAACTAGCTTTTAGTAAAGGTATTTTACTAAAGTGGTGAGGTAAGAACAATTGGTATAAAATATTACCCAAAAAAATCGGGGGTGCATTACCCACAAATACATAGTGTCCACAAGAAGATTAGTCTCAAGCTTAAAGTGCACCTGTAGATATTACAAAAAGATAAAGGAGATGGGCATTTATATGGTACCTCGTATGTGCTAAGAACTAAACAAATATGAACTCATTTGATCTTCTCAACTACCCTGGCAGATGAGGGCTGTAATTATTTCCATTTTACAGTTGAAGAAACTGAGGTGAACTGAAATAAAATAACTGGCCCAGGATCACATAACCAGTAAATGTCTGAGGCTGAACTGTAACTCAGGTCTTCCTGCTTCTAGGCCCAGCGCTCTATCCACTGTGCAACCAGCTGACGCTGATGCAATAGATAATTACATTTTACACAAAATTGGGCAGCTTTTATGTGAACACAATCAGTGTTCCTAGGGTAAGAAGGAAGGCTGTTAAATGGTTCAAGAAACAAGTACAAAATATCTCTGATAGGGGCGGCTAGGTGGGAACGGTGAATAGAGCCCTGGCCCTAGAGTCAGGAGGACCTGAGTTCAAATCCGGCCTCAGACACTTGACACTTACTAGCCGCATGACCTTGCACAAGTCACTTAACCCTAATTACCCTGCCTTTCCCCCTCCCCAAAAAAATATCTCTGAGAGTAGCGTGACTATCCAAGCTGTACTAAGGAGTCGGCACAAATGCATAAGACCAAGATTCATTCCCATTGGATAAAGCTACAAAAGTATATGCAGAAAAAATTCTCAAAAGAAGAAATTCAAACTATTAGCAACCCTATGAAAACTGATCCAAAGTCCTGCCATTAGGAAAAATTCAAATCAAAACGATTCTGAGGCTTCAGCCCCAACCCAGCAGACTGGCAAAGACAAGAAGACGTAAGGACCCGAGGAAGGGCTAGAGAAAGACACCGCACTCCCATCCCATGGCGCAGCCAAGACTCGGCCCGGCCACTCAGGAAAGCTGTGCTGATCTATGCTAAGAATGCACTTGGGCAGCTACTGGGTGCCACTAGAGTCAGAAGACCCGAGTTCAAATCCAGCCTTAGACACTTCCTAGCTGCATGACCCTGGGCAAATGATTTCACCCTGTTTGCTTCAGTCTCCTCATCTGTAAAATGAGCTGGAGAAGGAAATGGCAAACCACAAGAAAACCCCAAACTGGGTCACAAAAAATCATATATGACTGAAGCGAATGAACAATGACAATAAGAAAGAATGCAACTAATGCATTAGCGGCTTCAGGTGAAGACGGATGGAATCTCACCCCCCCCAAAACATCAGTAGTGGGGAGGAGCAGGAAGCCGAGCCACTCAGCATCCATCCCCCACCGGACCAAGTTTGGTGCGTGAGCGTGATAGGTAACCATTGCTACCAAAGAGTGCCGAGGCAGGGGCAGACTCACCTGGCCTGAAGCTAAATGGAGCCAGCTAACCTAGGACAGGAAAAAAGGGGAAGAAACATCTACTGAGCAGCCACTGTGTGCCAGACACTGTGGGAAGCACTTTATAGTTATTCTCAAACCTAACCCACACGGTGACCTTGGGATTTAGATGCTGTTACTGTCCCATTTTACAGATGAGGCACATAGAGGTTAAGTGACTTGCCCAGAGTCACACAGATGCTAAGTGTCTGAGGCTAAATTTGAACTCAGGAATTCCTCCCTCCAGGGCTGGACCTCTGACTCACCCAGCTGCCAACATACAGGGATGACAGAAACGTCAATGGAAAAAGTTGACAGCAACAGCCACCAAAAACAAAACCCTGAATCCTGAGTTCTGGTAAATATTATGTTCGAGCTGAGTCTAAAGACGGGAGAGGAAAAAGTCTGTTTCTCTCCTTTATTTGCAGAGGTGGGAGGCGATGTTAAGGAACACGTCATACACGGTCACGCAGAGAGGACTAGGCTTTTTTTTTGTTAGATGGCTTGGTTCTTTGAGAAGGGAAGGAAGATATTTATAAGAAGAGTGAAATAAAAAAGTAAATGTTTGAAAGGGGAAAATAAAATTATAATAAAGGGAGAAGGAGAAAGAGGGAGGGGGAGAGAGAAGCAATGGAAAATCAGATTTTCTGCAAACCTGGCCTCTGAGAACTTGTTCCCTCCCTCCCCAGGCTGAGGACAGAATTGAAAGATGATATTCAACTGATTATTAGCACAATGACTGGCACACAGTAGGCACTTAATCAATGCCCTCTCACTTTCCTACTTTCTTCATTCCCTCCTTCCTTCCTTCTTTCCTTCCTTCCTCCCTCCTTCCCTTCTTTCCTTCCTTCCTTCCTTCCTTGCTCCCTCCCTCCCTGTGTTTTGCCCTGGGGTACTCACAGCAGCCAGGAAGATGGAGTGGGCAGAGAAGAGCCCAAAGGGACAGGGTCAGGACCAGCTGTTATGTGGTAGCAGATACCTTCCTGCCTGAGTGCTTCCCCTTCCCCAGTAGGGGGGGGGCTCCCTTCCCACTGCTGGCTCCCCCAGGGGATGATGTTGAGAGGATGTGCAGAGTAGAAGATATCATAAATCTCCCTCCTGAGCTCCCCCTTGTACTCCCCGTCATTATCCCCCACATCCTCCCCTATTGCCCAGTGCCTGGTAGGTGTCCTGAGCACAGTCTAAAAGACAGAGGCATCATGAGCAGAAAAGCGGAGGCAGTACCAGCCAGTAGTACCCACAGCTGACTCTGCAGTGAGGGGTGCAGGTTCCGATTCTACCTTTGCTGCTTCCAACTAAAGTGATCTTAAGCGAGTCCCTGAAAATGGAGGTGCTCGGTTTGAGGGGCAGGATTCCATGGCCTGTGGGCTTCCCTTGGGCTCCAGCAGCAGGAGTCCCCTGGGCTCCCTCAGTCCACACCCAATCACTGTGGCACCAGAGGCCTTTTTCCTTGTTCAGGAAGGCAGGCAAATTGGGAAGTACTTTGTTTCCCTTTAGGGGGTAGAAGGAAGGGGTGAATGGGAGAATGCCCCTGAAGTCCCACCCGGCTGAAGGAGCCTTCACTCCCAGTTGAGGCCAGGACTCTAGAATCTTCCTAGCAAAGGGTCTCTGCCCCTGTCCAAGTCCCGGCCCCCCTCTGGTCTCCCCTCGGCCCTCCAGGCCAGGAGATTTCTTACTTCTCAGCCTTCTCTACATCCTACACAAAGCCCCCTGAGGGTCCTTGCTGGCATCACTGGCTCATCAGGGCCAGGATCTGGAGGCTTCGGGGGGCCAGAGGGGCTCTCACTGCTCCCCTTCATTGCTCACTTGAGGAAACCGAGGGCAGTTTAGGGGGGGAAATGGTTTGAAAGTTCTCCCTGGTCAGAGTGTCAGAGGCAGGCTTTGAGCCCAGGCGGCTGAGCCAAGGCCTTCTCACTGCACCATTAATTAAACCTGTTCAAACCTCCCCAAGGCTTTCCCCTCACCCCTGATTCCTGATTCCAGGAAAGTTTTCATCGTCAGCTGTGCCCCCAGAACTTAACCCGGGACCCAGGACACAGGACCGGTAGCGTTTCTGGAGATAAACCAAATGTGACTCTGATATTTGTTCCCTGAGTTTATGTGACATATTTCTAAGTTTTCTCCTGTGTGTGCTCATTTCCCGGCCTTGTTATCAGCCTCCCTTGCACAGAGGCTCTCTCCTTTCCTGCTTCCTCCCCCTGGGCACCCACAGTGTTTATGGCATGTTCCCATTAGCCAACCAATTTATCGAGTGCTCGTGAAATGCCTCTGATTCTCTGTGCAGCTGCACCCCATGTGTTAGTCTCATCTCGTTAAGACTGCATGCTCAGCCCATGCTGGGGACACAGGAAGCAGCGGCCCATTCTCATTTGTGTGTTAATTGAGGTTTTACACCCTCACCCCCCAAAAAAATCTAAGTTTCTTTTATGGGATCTTAAATTGTTTTCCAGTGTTTGAATTCTTGGCTGTTTTCATGCTTTTAAAAAAAATAGTCTGTTAATAGGAAGGAGACAGACAGACAGACAGACAGACAGAAAAATACTGGGATAGGGTTGAGGAATAAATATCGCAACAAGGACCTAGGGGTGGAGGAAAAGACACAGGGTCAAGAGCATTGGACGATAGCATAGACACTTGTCCTAAATATGAAAGGTCACATTAAGAGAGAGAGAAAAGGAGACAGAGACAGAGAGAGAAGGAGGGAGAAAGAGAGACAGAGAGACAGAGACAAACAGACAGAGAGACAGACACAGAGACTGAGACTGAGACAGACAGAGAGAGAGAGAGCAGTAGATATCTTGTGAAGTCATGGTGGGGGAAGCATTCTTAAATGAGGGCTAGAGATGGTCTTAAAAGATAAAGTAGGTAATTCAAATCATATAAAATTGAAAAGTTTTTGCATTAAAAAATCAATGCATCTATAAATAAAATGATACCACTTTGAGGAAAGATGCATTTGCAGGCAATTAACAAAGGTCTGGTCATCAAGGCATATAAAGAACTGATAGAAATATGTAAGAATTAAAGGCACAAAAACCAATCAAAGGCTCTGAACCAGCATTTTCCAAAGGGAGAAGTGTAAGCTCTCAGTGACCACATGGGAACACGTTACAGCACGGGTAACACGAGAACTCGCTTCTCTCCGTGATCTCAGCTAACTCCCTTGACTCCCAGAGGTCCCATCACCTCTATGCGGATGATTCTCTGATGTCTTGACCCGGCCTAACCTTTCTCCTGACTTCCACTCTCCTATCTCTCGCTGCCTGTTGGACATCTTGAACTGATTGTCCTATAGACACCTCTAACCCAACATGTCTAAGACTGCACTGGTTCTCTCTCCCCTGAAAGCCCCTCCCTCTCCCAGCTTCCCTATTCCCACGGAGGCCAGCCCCCTCCTCCCGGTCACCCAGGCTCACACTCGTGGTGTCATCCTCGCCTCTTCATTCTCTCTCTTATCGCCACCCCCTCCCCACATACAATCTGGTGTCCGAGCTTCTCTTTCCTCCTTCAGAACTTGCCCTGCACTTCTCTCCCCAGCTCTCCCACCCCTCTGGTGCAGGCTCTCAACACTCAATGCCGTAGCTGCTGGGGGGGTCTGCCTTTGTCGAGTGTCTCCCCACTCCAATCCGTCCTCCATTCAGCCACTACAGTGACTTCACTAAAGCACAGGTATGACCACATCAGACTCTTATTCAGTGAACTCCAGTGGTTCCCTGTTATCTACAGGATCAAGAGAAAATCCTGCCTTTGGCTCTTCAAGCCCTTCCCATCCAACTCCTGCCCACTTTTGCAGGCTTCTTCCTCCCTCCACCTGAGCCACGGCCCCAGGACAGTGGCCTTTTGGCCGATTCTTCCCACAGACGCCCCATCTCTCCGCTGCAGGTGTGCCCTCTGCCTGGACCGATCTCTCCTCATTTCTACCTCCTAGATGCCCCAGCTTCCTTCAGGACTCTCCTCTACCAATGCCCTGCTTGTTAGTGCCTGCCTTCTAGGATCATTCCCCTCGATAGCTGGCTGGTACACACTTCTTCCCATCTTGTCTCCCTGGGATGACTGTAAGCTCTCTGAGAGCAGGGATTGTCTCGTAGTGAATGAGATAACATTCATCAAGTGCTTAGCACAGAGGCACATAGTGGGCACATAGTGGGCTCATTTCACTTCCCTTTCCCTTGCTCCCCCGCTCTTTGTAGCTCCAGCCATTCCGTACAGTGCCTGACGAATGACAGGTTTCATATAAACAGTTATTGCCCACCTCCGCCTCCTTCTTTGGCGCACAGGCGCTTAATCAATGTTTCTTGACTTGTCTAGAGACACAAGCTCAAAGACAGCCAAATAACAGAAAGCAAATCCACCCAAACCGTCCACATTTCAATACAGCAACAACAAAAGCTAGGAAGAAATGACAGAGAAATTACATTCAAAATAACTACAGAAAAAAAAATATTTTTTTTCGAGGAAACCGACCAAGGCACACTTTGGATTTCTATAAATAGAACAGCAAAACACCCTCTCCAGAAACAAAGGAAGATGAAATAATTAGAGGGATATTCCGAGGGACACGGGCAGACTTGCAGGAATCTGATGTGGAGGGAAAGAATCTGAACCAGGCAAGCACTGTCTAATACGAAGGCTGCACTCACGCAGCTGGAAGGAACCAGAATGAAAATGAAGCCCTGCTTGGGTCCTTGTACTCTGTGTCAATGCAAAGCAGCCAATGCCCCTCCTTCCTTCCTTCCTTCCTTCCTTCCTTCCTTCCTTCCTTCCTTCCTTCCTTCCTTCCAGAGGAGGGGCCTACAGGTGCAGAACGCTGCATGCGCTCTCCAGCACGGCAGCTGGATTCGGCGGTCTTTGTGGCTGGTTTGGGAAGGGTTGGCTCTGAAAATGGCTCAGATGGAAAAGCAAAAGGCATCGATAAAGGGATGGAAAAGAGAGGTCTCTCCTCCTTCACTGGCCCTTAGCTTGTTGGCTCTCTTGGCAGATGTGCACAAAGCCACCTCATGGCTTTCATCCACAACACTCTGCTTTCCCTCCTCTCAGCTGGAAGAAACGGTGCTCGATCAACATCCAGATTCAAAGCAAAAAGAACACTGGGACATCAAAAAGCCTGGTACTCCACTACACAAAGGGGCTCCCCAAGGTTGAACTGGAATGGATAAGTACAGACAAAAAATATCTGTGAGCAGGATGGGGGAAGAATGACCCAAAAGTCGGACACCACCAGCAAACCTTTCTTAAAGGGGCCTTTCCCTCCTGGATGGACAAAATCCTGCTTCCCAAATGCTTCAAGGGGAATCAAAAGGGCTGGACGACCTGAGGGGCTGAGGGCTTCTCTCTAAACTCAACGGCAAGGTTTCTCCAAGCATGGTCTGCCCAGCACGAGGCAGTTTTTGACAGCCAGCTGATGGCAGAGAGTCCAAGTGTCCGCTCACATTGGTTCTAACAACATCCATAGGGCGGCCCCACCTTTTCTTTCCAAGAGCTGCTTCAAGAACAAATTAACAGCTGCTCTCAGTGGATGGAACAGAGGATCTGGGGTCAGGAAGACTCAGCTTCATGGCTTCAAATCTGACCTCAGACACTGGGAAGCTGTGTGACCTTAGGTGAGTCACTTCACCTTGTTTGCCTCAGTTTCTTAATCTGTAAAATGAGTTGGAGAAGGAAATGGCAAAACACTCTTATGTCTCTGCCACATAAACTCCCAATGGGGTCACAAAAAGTCAATTTAAAAACAACATCTTGATGACAAACTTCTGTTTTTGTTGAGCAGCTTCCCAGGCACACCCTCCCCAGGCAGCATTAAGTTTTCTGTGGTTTTGACCAAAGGCTTGAAATCAAGTTTCCATGCAGAAACACATCTGAGTGACCCTGGGCAAGTCAACTTGACCAGCCTGGACTTCACTTCCCTCATCTGTGAGATGGAGGTAACAACGTCTTCAGTACTCCCTTCATAGGAGCGCCCCAGGGTCACAAAGGAGGCTGTAAAGCATTTTCCAAATTCAAATTCCTCTATCAGAGACTGGTGAGCTTCCCGGGAAACCCACTTCAGCCTCTTCCCTTCTCTCTACATGGCCATCTTCCACCATCAGAACATAAGAGCCTTGAGGGCAGGCACAGGCTAGATTAAACTGACTGTACAGAACAGAGCCATGGGGCTGGGATAAGATGAGATCCCGACACATTGGGTCCGTTTACCCCCAAATCTGACATTTATCAGACTGTGCCCTGGTACAGCGCCATGATTAGTACCTCATTAGTACCTCACCTTCAAGTCCATTTCTGAAAGACTGACTCTGCCAGGGAAGACCAAGCCCACTAGACAGGAGCCACTCTGGGCAAAGACCCCAAGACACAGGAAGACCTCCCTGGTGGGTGGGACCTGGGCAGAGAGAGTATGCCATGCAGCAGCCTCCTATTTAAGCCAATTATGCTAACTGGTAAGCTCCCTTATTCCCATGCTAGTGAAGGAATGCAGCGCCCTCATGAGCTTAGTCACCCGGGGCAAGGCCATTGTAGCTCCTTCCTAGGTCCACCTCAGCTGGGTGGCTATCATTATGATCGCCGTAATTCTGGTACTTCCTTAATTAAAGCCCACGTTCACGGGGCCATAATTAAATTCCTGCAGACAGAGTTCTCTGTGCACACCATCTGTTTAAATGATCCTGCAGCCTGCACACTCTGGCTTCCTAAATACTGTCAACCATTAAACATCTCTTCCAGCTTCATGCACTCCTTTCTCAGGCACAGGTAGCACCAGGATTCTCCCCAAACCCCAAACATCTGAGAGGTCGGCTTTGTCCTTTCTCCGGGGAAGAGAAGATAACTGAAAGCTAGCCCAGCCAGTCCCTCTACCTGCTTGTCTCAGCTCAGACAAACCCTGACCCCCTCCTGCTTTGCGGCTAGGGCCCAGTGGATGTCCCTGATCTCCCCACAACCATTGCCCCAGGAGCTCATCTGCATGTGGAGATTTTGAGCCAACGGCCTTCTCCATGATCTCCTGTCCTGTCCTGTACACAGGGAAAAAGGCCAGAAATCTCTCGGGGGTCACTTTATCAAGCATCCCCTCCAGAAAAAATGCCAGCCAAGGAAAGTTACATACCAGATGCTTGTTAATTGAAAAAAAATTAGAGAAATAGTCACATAGTCTTCTATGGGCCCACACCTACCGAATGCCAGTCTCTATCCTTGGGGTTCTACCCTCACTAGACCAGAGCAGTGAAGCAGAGCCAAGGCTCTTTTCAAGATGAACTTTGGTAGGGTTTCCTCCAGCCCCCAGGCCAGCCAGATCATAGCTTTAGGCTAGAAGCAATAAAGCTAGACTTGGAAAGAGATTTAAGAAAACACTGCTCTGAGCAGAGTGTGTGGCAGCACTGGGCCGTGGATGCTGGGGTTACTATGGCACTATCAGGATGTTGCTGAGCGGGGAATGGTGCCCTGCCTTGCAAAGGAGAAGGCTTTCCCCTCAGGAGACCTGGGAAGGGAGCCAAGGGAGGAGGGGTCTCTCCCCTGGGGAGGCTGCTCTGAGTTAGAAAACTGGAGCACCTCTCACTCTGATGCCAATTATCGGTCTAACAAGAAACTAGGAAAGTCCCTGGGGCTCAGTGCCACCTTACTAAGCATTTAGATCTGTGTCAGAGCACTGGAGCAGACTTAGGGAGGAAGGGACCTTAGGCCCACTCCCCAATTTTACAAAAAAGAAAACCCAGGCCCAGAAAGGTCACATGAATTAACGGCCGAGATGAGATCTGAACCCAGGTCCTGTGACTTCAAAGAGGGCTTTCTGTGTGGCTGGCCTCCCAGTGGCTTAGGAAACATCTGCCCCACACTGCCCCAGGGACCTCCCGCTCTGCCCCTGTGCCCAAAGGTTGTCTGAGGCTCCGAGCTCTGAAGCCACTTGGATAGAAGAAGGTTCCCTTATCAGTAGGGTCACAGAAGAGATTTGGATGAGGTCAGGAATGAGGCCCAAGGAATTCCCCTGCTGTTCCCCCAGTCTCTGCTGTTTAATGGCCTTAGAAATGCCCTGCCCCACCCCATCCTCTTCCCTTCCTGCCTGGTCCACCAGCACGAGACCACAAGTTTCCCAAATTCTCCTCCCATATTTGGAGAGAAAATAGGCCAGAGTGCATGGCCGTCCACACACAGAAAGGAAAGGGGCGGCAAGCCAGGCTTGGGGTCCCCTGGTGAGGCCTGGCTGACTTACTTGATCAATCTCCATGAGTTTGGGGAAGGCCCCCGGGCACTCGATGGCCACCTTCACGATGTCTGCGGGGGGTGGCATGATCTCTGCCCCGGGTTCGTGATGGCAGCAAGAACAGGGCTGGATGCTACCCGGGTCCAAACGCGTCTGGGGAAGAACGGAAGACAGAGAACATGAGCAAGACGGTCCTCTTCCATCACTTCCTGTTTTCACTGGGGGTTGAGGTGCTTGAAATGTCTCTGCCTGTGCACAGCCCCCACCCCCACCCCACTGCCCTGTGCCAGGCTCCCAGGGCACCCACCGAGGCCAGAGGCTGCCGGCCCCTCTGGAAGCTCCTAGAGCCACGGTGGTCCGTGCAGAGAGAGCAGCCTCCTTCTGCTGGGTGGCCTCCGGAAGGCCAGATTGCCCAGGAAGTCAGGCATGGCCAGGAAGCAGTGTCTGTCTAACCGTTGGCTGGTTGTGTGAGAGAGAACACAGACACATCAGCCTGCTATAGCAGCCAGGATGTGGAGAGGAAGCAGAGAGCTTCGGGGCTCTGGACTTCCCATCTTGCTCTCTCTCCCACCCCTCCCCATTCCCTAATCTGAGATCATATCCCGTGGACACGCACTCCGAGGGGGCTCTCAGAGTTGTCACCCAGCAGAGCTGGGCCTCTTGATTTCCAGGGGCCAACAAATTGTGTCTGGGCCAAAGAGGGCACAGCTCAGGGACAGTGTGACACATAATGAGAGCACAGCTGACACGTATGTAATGCCAACTTTGTGCCACTGATGGTGCTAAGCACTTTAAAATGATTAGAAATGGTCCGGATTTGATTCCCATTAGTTTGGGGGCAGATCTATGTAAGCTGAGGTGGGATACAGGCAGCTAACCAAGCACAGCGGTTGAACTCTTGGAGGTTTTCACAAAATCCCACAATGTCAAGGTTGAAAGAGTGTTTGGCGATCTCCTAGTTCCATCCCCTCATTTGGAGACAAGGAAATGGTTCCACTTCACCATTCTCCCCAGAATGAGAACATCTGCTGGGTCCTATGCCTTCCCCCCCAAAGAAACAGCATGTTTGGGCCCCCCCCATGGAAAGGTCCCCTAAATGCCTGGATCCTAAATTCGGCTGATCCCAGCAAGGCTGGGCACCCTGACCTGACACAGCTGCCTCTCAGCTGGTGCCCTCAGCATGACCATGGCGCACCCCCCATTTGGAGGGCACTTTCTGGGTACAAAGCATCTGATCTCCCTGGATTCCAACAGTCAGACAGGTGCACGAATGACCTATAATAAACCCTAACCTCTCCCCACCCCATTTCTCTCCAGACTTTGAGTCTGACAAAAAGTCTTGTGACAAACACAATCTTATCCACCCTCTGTTACAGAGGAGAAGGCTCCTCCCATCATATGAATGCACAGATAGGTGAGATCATGCTAGACTCCGGAGAGCCTTGAATGCCAGGCTAATAGGATTGTTAGGTTTCTGTCTTTGTACTGCCAGGGCCAGGCACAGAGGAGGCTCTTCACAGATGTCTGGTGAAGGGTCTACTCATGACTGTCCTCATTCCATTGACCCCAAGGGCTGAGTTGTCAAGCATGAGAGCCCAGGACCACCCACCTCCTGGACTTTGCTTGTCTCTGGGGTACCGAGGCAGGCCAGGTGGCCTTGCCGGCTTCATTTCTCAGGACTATGGGCAGTAGGCTGAGCCCATGGGAAGGGCGTCCCCAGGTGGAGAAGGCAGGTCCTCGCCAGCCCTAAGGCTAGGCTGAGAATAGAAAGGGTGTTCTGGGTTAAATCGGGAAGTGAGGACATTTCTCACCTCCCTTTTCCCCTTCCCCCAGCGGTGAGCTGGCAGGCCCCACTTTCTAGTCATTGAAGGGGGTTGGGGGGTGGATGAATCAACTGTTGAAAACACACGCCCACTTGGGAGTACTGAGAGCCTACGATGGAAATCCGGCTCCCGGCCTCCAAGCGGCTACATTTACACCTGGGGCGAGCTCCCGTTCCAGAGAGGAACGGGTTTTTTCCCGGCCATTTTCAGGGACGCACCAGGAGAAGCAGCTGGATTTGGGAGAACTCCATCACCCGGCTCTTGTCCCTGTATCTCACAAAGAAGAAGATAGGAAATCTAGTCCAAGCCGGCTGTAGACAAAGCAACCCTTTAGAAAGCAAAACCAGCTTCCTCCGCGGATCTTACATAAGGGTCCCTCAGGCTCTTCTGGCTAAGGAAGCCTGGGGACCTGCCGGGGCCAACACAACCAAGAGATAGGGAGCCAGGCTCTCCCGGGCTTGGAGACGAGAACCAAGCCCCACATTTCACATGCCCAAAGCCCCTCCCCCTTACCCAGATTGCTGAAGTTTCCAGGCCTGAGTAATCAGCCCTGGGAACAGCCTCCCTGCCCCAGGTGCCTCCAATAGAAGGTAATAGGGTCAGGAGGCAGGCAGTGCAGGGTGGCGGTCACACCTGGCTGGCTGTCCTCTGTGCCTGCTCTCTTAACGATCAAAGGGCCTGTCTCTGGCCTCGACATTAGGCAAATGGCCCCCAAAGACCTGCTGAGTCAGATACAAAGTACGAAGCTTCCCCCAGGCCCCAGCCCCGGACTCGCCATTTCCCCAGTCGTCGCTGATCAAGACTGACATTTCCAATCTTGAATTTCCCTTCTTTCTTGGCTTTCCCCAGAAAGGTGGAGAGGCAGGGAGGCATCAGGGACCAGGGTATTGCAATGAGCCTTCCCCGAAAGAGGCTGCAGGGCTCAGATCTAAGGCATCTACCCCTCGCCCTGGACCCAGGGGGATTTTACCGTCTTGAATCCAGTCAACAAGAAATCCATGCGGCTGGCAGGGCTCAGAAGCGAAAGACGGCCTGAGCTTGAGGTTCTCGACGAGGTGAATGGGAGAGATCGCGGAGGGGCACTGCCAAAGACCCAGCTGAAGGTGGCCTCTCATCTGGGACTCGAAGAGGGCCTTTCAGGCAGAGGGGTGGTCAAGGCACGGAGCCCTGAGCCAAAGCTGAGTGAGCAGCGTCTGCAGCCTGCCGCAGCTGTCCCACAGGTGCCTTGGCTCTCCCCCCTGCCTGGAGCGCCCTGTCCCATGGCCTTTCTGGATCCCCTGAACTGCTAACGCCCCCCCCCCTCTCTGCCCCAGAGCCATTTAAAAATCTGTCTGTATTGACCTCTCCCAGGGGTTGGGAGGGAAACAGAGACCGTTTTCACTAATCGTGGTCAGGCCATAAAGACAGAGTTTTGAGGTTTGCAAAGTGCTGAACAAATGCCCTTTCATTTGATCCTCACAACAGCCTAAAGAGGAAGCTGTCGCTATTACCCCCATTTCACAGGTGAGGCAAAGCGAGGTGCCATGCATCATGCAGCGCAAGGCCTCTGAATTTGGATTCGAATTAGGGTCTTCCCGAATCCAGGCTCAGCTGGGCCTCTCCCCACCACACCATCCAGCTCCCCAGCACAGCTCCTGGCTCACAGCAGGTACTCGGTAAATCAATGCTCCTTGATAAAATGACCCGGTAAAGTGTTTCATCCAATCTAATCTAGTCCCCAAAGCATTTTTCAGCATTGTTTAGCAGTATAAGACACTATGCTAGGCACGAAGGGTGCAAAAAACTTAACCGACCTTGTGGTCACTAGGGATCCAACATACAGACAAATTTAGATAGGATAACTTGAGAAGGGAGGGAGCAGGAGCCAGTCACAGCATCCGGAAAGGCTCCCAGTAGAAGCTGGTACCTACAAGGAGCCTTGGAGGGAGCCAAGGATGCTAAGAATCAGAGGTGAAGCAGCACCTTACAGGCATGGCAGCCTCCTCTGCAAAGGCTTGGCAGTGGGAAATTGATCATCCTCTATGGAACAGCAAATAGGCTGGTGTGGCTGAAACCCAGAGCGGGAAGTAGAGTAATAACACAGAATAAGCTCCTGACAGCCACAGGCAGGAGACAAAACTTGGCAGCTGTGTAGAAAAGGAATGACTGGCTGTCACCAGTAGGCACCTAATCGACACCCACTTCCCTCTAAAAATAGTGGTTGTTTCTTACTCTGTGCAGGCCCATTCAGAGTCTGAAGGATGAAGGCATCCTGGGAATCCCAGCTCTTCCTGCTTCACACTGCGCCCTGAAGCCCAGCCTCCCCCATGTCCATGGCTGTAAGCTCTTAACAGGAGGTAACTCAGCTCAGGGGGCACAGAGCTATTTCCTCCAGAGGAGGAAGGAGTGTGGGTTGGAGCAAAGGCTGTCACCGGCTGTTTGCCGATTTTATTTCATTTTATTTTATTTTTAGCAAATATTTGTCTGTCTTCTTTTTCCCCCTTCTCCTCTCCCAGTCCCCTGCCAGGTAAAGCCTTGCCCTTGGGTAACCATAACATAATTTAGCCAGGAAAATGCGTTTCGATGTCAGCCCATTTCACCTTAGGAGGGTGAGTCAGGGTTTGGGTTTTTGGGTTTGTCTTTGGATTTTTTTTCCCCAGTTCTTTCCAGGGTTGGAAGGATCAAAGATTGTGTGTGCCCCACAAAACATTGGCAAATGAGCAGAAGCAAGAGGGGCAAGGGGAAGCTAGGTGGCGCAGTGAATAGAGCACCGGCCCTGGAGTCAGGAGGACCTGAGTTCAAATCTGAACTCACACACTTAACACTTACTAGCCGTGTGACTTTGGGCAAGTCACTTAACCCCAACTGACCTCCAAAAAGCAAAATAAGTAAATAAATACAATTTTTTAAAAAAGCAGGAGAGGCTGCTCAGGATCAGAAGGCAGGACTGAGGAGAGAAATGGAAGACACCCCTGACAGTCAACGGAAAGAGAGACAGGACCTTGAAGCACTCAGAAAACCAAGAAGGTCTGGACGCTCTGAGCAAGCTAAAGGTTGAAGAGAGGCTGTGAAAGGAGGGCCTGAAGACAGCCTTCTGGGGAGCAGAGAAATAAGTGGAGGGGAACCTTGAACATGTGTGTGTGTATGTCTGTGTGTGCTGTGTGTGTGGTATGTGAGCACATGCATGTGTGTGGTGTGTATGGTGTGCATACACACGGGAGCTGCATGTGTCTGTGTCTGTGTGTGGTATGTGCATGTGTGCACACATGTCTGCATGTGGGGGGCACCAATGGGCAGATGAAGAGACACGAATTCATTAATTCATTCAACAAGCATTTATTAAGTGCCTAGTGTATGCCAACCCTGGTCTGGTGATACAAAACCAGGACCCAATCAATCCCTGGCCTCCAGGAGCTGACATCCTCCTGGGGCTTAGGGAGGGTTGTGGAGCCCACAGAATCTAGAATCATTGCTAGAAGGTTAACGTGTCAGGGCTTGGAAACAAGACCCAAGCCAAGGATGCTTTCAGCACAGAACAGATAAAGGGAAATGAGACACATGCAGAAAAATTCAGGATTGAAAAGGAACCAAGAGAAAAAGTAGGAGAGAAGGAGGGGCAGAGCCCACAAGCAACTCTGTGTTCTGACAGGGAGACCTTAGCCCTCTGGGATTCCACAACAGGAACTCCCAGGATGCTGCCATCCTTGGGCAGTCCTTCAGGCAGGAAAGCCCATGGAAGATCAAGGTTCAAATCCTGCTTGGAACGATCACTGCCTTAAGGACCTTGGCCAAATCCCAGCATGCCCTGGGCTGCAGAATTGGGGCCACACAGTCCCTACCATCAAGCAGCTGTTCCACTGGAGTCCCTGCCACATTCTTTCCTCTCCCTGATGCTCAGCACATATCACAGGAATACAGTGAGTCTCCACTGACAGCATAAACACCTTCCCAAGCCAACTGTATGGCTAACTCACCCATTGGCAGTCATGGTGTCTTTAACTCTGCATCACAGTTCTATTCACGGCTTCCCTTGGGGGAGAATCTCCATCCAAGACAGGCAGCTGGCACACCAGTCAATAAACATCCATTAAGCCCCATGTGCCAGCCCCATGTGCCCTTTTCCTCATGCCCCTTTTCCTTTTAAAAATAAAAACCCTGGTCCAGCCTGGTAATAGCAACAAGGAGTGTTTGAAGGTGACTGTCTCAACTCTCCCCACGACTTGCTTCCCAAGGCGGGGGCGGGGGGGGGGGAGCTGTGGGAAGAACGCTAAAATGGGAGTCATCTGCGTCTCTGAGCCTCAGGCTTCTCACCTGCAAAATGGAGCTAAGAGGTAATCAAATAAAACCCTGCCCACCTCGGAGGGACATAACACAGCTCCAAGCTGTCCTGTGTGCGTGAAGGCAGCCACCAGGCAGCCTTCCCGGCAGCCCATGGACCCCACCAAGATGTCCACAGCGAGCAGCAGCCTACCTCGACTTCGGACTCCTCCGAAGCCTGCCCGCGGGGACCGAGGCTTACCTCCGCTGCTCTTCAGGGCTGGATCAAAGGATCGGGCCAGCATCTTGTCTCCGTGGCGACAAGAAGGGGCTGAGAGCTGGGGAGAGGACGGGGGAAGCCTGCCCCATTTGCGGCTGGCACCGGAGCTCAGCCTCTCTGCTGATGAAGCCTCCTGGCAGTGACAGCTCCAAAGGCGAGCCGGCTCCATCGCGTGTGTGACTGAGCGAATCAGGACAGGGATGTGCGTACATGCGACAGGGTAACCTGGGGCTTGCGCTAAGGTTTCTCCATGGTAACCCACTTTCCTCTGTCTATAAAAAACCTTCTAGCCAACGGTACCTGAGCCGAAGCAGCACACAGCCCCCGAACCGAACTAGGGAGCTGCCCCCTCGTCCCTCCTACCCAAACACCGAGGAGCCTGAGCCCAGGTGAGGGGAATGGGCGCCCCGGGCTGCCGAGCTCCCAAACCACCCAAAAAGACTCCCCAGGCTCACCCGGCTTCCTCCCTTTTTGAAAAAGACAGAGAAAAGACAAGCTGAAGGGGGGAGGGAATAAAGCCCTGAGCAGCTCGGAAGCAAAGACCGGAGCTTCCCAAAGGGAGAACGGAAGAGGCCAAGGGGAAGGTCAGGGAGGAGCAGCAGAGGGGGCTGTCAGCCCAACCCAGGAACGGGAAGCTAATCCAGGCACCCGAAGTGTTTGGGGGGTGACGACTGCACCTCCTGACAATGACATTCCTCCTTCAACCCCAGCCCTGGCTGGTAGTTGGTCGCTAGCCCCTGTTCCCAAGCCTACACTCACTAATTAAGAAACCATTATGTGCCAAGCACTTGGTCAGGTGCTGGGACAGAGAGCCAAAGCCAGGACAGTCCCTGCCTTCAGGGAGCTTCCTTAGGGCGAGGGGGAGGGAGATTCTACAGGTGCCCAGAAAGGCCAAGACATTTAAGGAAGGTGACAGTTGGGGGAGAGGCCCCAGAACGGCTTCCTGGAGGGGGCAGAGTTCCAAAGAGGATCCATAATGAAACTCGGGATTCCAGGAGGTGTGGGAGAGAAGGGAGGTCACCCTAGGTGGGAGATCCAGCCTGTGCAAAGCCCAGAGACCAAATGCTGAGTTTCAGAAACAACAAACAGGCCATTTTGGCCGGAATGAATCTCATTCCTTCAAGAAACAACCACAAGGATGATGTTTCTGTCCAGGAGCGAGCTCTAAGACTTCTTTCAGGAGTCTTTGGAGTAGCATGAACCAGGGGATGAACATAAGCTCTTATTCTTGTTTTGGAAAACAATCCGACAAAATGAGCTTCAAACTACTGGTAGGATTCTATTTACGACCCCAGCCCTGTGTCCTGGACTGCCAGCCCACAAAAGCAAATGTTGTGCTTATCTGATTATGCTGAATAAGGCCACACAGGATTGCTTTGTGGTTCTGAGAGACTGGAAACAAAGTGTGGGCTCAGCGGCTGAGGGATGGCAGAGAAAACGGTGGCGGCCACATGAAACCAAATCCAATGATGCCATGAGAAAGGAGGAGGAGGAGGAATCTGGAGAAAACAGAGAGCACGACTTTGGTTGGTGCGGTGGGAAATGGGCAGAACGGGGAGCTGTCACATGATGACCCAATTTACAACCAGAGTAAAGGAGCCCTCCCCTCCCCAAAATATCAGGACCTGAGGTGGTGGACCTGGGCTGCAGAATGAGGTATACACTGTTAGCTGTGGCTACTGTGTGTCTTCAGGGAAAGTGCATTTTTTTTCTCAAAGAAGGCTGGGGCAGTGACCGCAATATCTTTAAAAAGGCACCAAGTAAAGGATTAAAAAAAAAATGTCCTGCAAGAGGCAATTTACAGATATAGAGAAGAGCATTTTCACCTGCTATGAGGGGACCTGGTTTCAAATTCTGATTCTGTCCTTCATGAGCTGTGTGACCTTGGATAGCTCACTTTACTCCAGAAGACCTGTCTTCTGATCTGTAAAACCAGTGGGCTGGGCCACATGGCTTCTTCCAGCTTGACATCTGTGACCCTCTGACAATACTCTCCCTTCCCATCTGCCCTGTTCAGTCCATCCAGGCAGTATCCAGGAGCCCTTTGCCCCTTTGCATACCATGGCTGTGGAGGCTCCTTCCTGTCTCCAGTGACCCCACTGTCCTGCCCTGGGGAGTGGCTCTGTCTTGGGGTCCAGAGAGCCATGTATCTGCATTATCATCCCCCCATTTGGGGCCAGTTTCTAGGGGCAAACCCCAGACTAATTCTCCTGGGTCAGTCAATCTTCTCCCGACCTCTGATATAGCCCAGACTCCCTGTCCCTGAGTCTGGTGAAGAATCCTGACTCCAGAGCCAGGCGTGGGAGCATCCCTGGGCTCACCTCCAAGAAAGGTGAGGCAGGACTCATGAGGCAGCATTCATGAGACAGGACTCAGACCAGACTTATCCTCCTAATGCAGGCCCTGTGCTCTTGGGAACTGCCCCACACCCAGGCCCTAAGAAGGAGAGGCAAGAGGCAGCAAGGCCCCTCCAAGTAGACAACATATGGAGAGTCTTGGTCAGGGCCAGGAGAGGACAAGGCAGGGCCCACCTCAAGTTCCAGAAATTGCAGGGCAGAAGGCACACACACCCAGGCTGCTGGGTCTCCTTCGCACACTGTGCTCAGCCTTCTCCAAACAGCATCTCAACTGGAAAGTGTGTGATTATAGAAACTCAGTCCCATCTCCACTCTCCTGGTTTCTGGATAACTTTTTTCCCCACTTCCTTTTCCTCTGTTTTCTTTACAAGGATATGGTGTGTGCTGTGACCCAGCAACCCCTGAGGGAGGCAAAGCCAGGCAGGCAGGCCCAGGGTGAACCCCAAACACAGGAAATCAGTTCCTGCTTCTCCCCTGCCCCCACCAAGAGCTGTCCAAAAGCTGTTTCCAAATTGGTGGATCAGAGGACAATGTGCAAAATAGGCCCCCCCACCTTCCTCACCAGGCACCCCACTCCAATCACCACCGGAAACACATTACAGCGTATCATCCGGTTACGGGCCGACACAGAACACCCCGTGCCTTGTGCATGGTGTGAAGGCTGGCTGGCAATAGACAGGTAGCTCAATGGGCAGCAGCCATGAAGTCAAAAGGTGGTAAGTCTCTGTGATGTCCCATTTCTGATGCTCAAAGAGTAAAGGACTCAAGGCCAGGGGCCAGGCTGCTAGGCCCACGGGCACCTAGAGGGCCTCCTGTAGACTCAGTTTCCTAATCTGTGAAATTGGAACAATATCACTCTACGCTACAGCCCCCACAGAATGATGGTTAAAAAAGTACTTTGGGGAAAAAAAAGCCATGGAAAAAGCACACTGACTGAGGAGTCAGAGGATCTGGGTTCAGATTACACTTCTGATGCCTTCTACCTGGGTGACCTTGGCTAACTCCCTTGGTTTCCACCTGCCTCCACTGGTGACAGAAAGGGTTAGTTTATATGGTCTGGGGGGACTCCACCCCGGCTCTCAGGACCCTAATCTGTCACGAAGCACCCAAAGGGTCTGGGTCAAGCTGGGGTTCTCCCTTCTTGGTTTTAGATTCCTTCTCAGTAAAATGAGCGGATTGGTCTGGATGCCCTGGGGGGGGGGTCCCTGGCAGCTCAAGGCTCATGCCCCACCCCCTCGCCTGGTTGATTTGAATTAGATATCACGATGGTGGGGGGGGGGGGCAGTGATGAGGATAATCCTGCCATTTCCTTTAGGGGAAGGGTCCAAATCTGTGATTCCATCATCTTGGGGACTCCCACAGTGTAAACTCCCTCCCTGAATACAGATCATCGCAATCTTAGACTGTGACCTGGGGCCCTGAGAGTCACCAGGCAGTCTGACCCTCTGGCAGGCCTGCCCCAGGTCCTCCTCCTGACCACCCCAAAGCCTGCCAATTACCCTCCATGTGACCCCAAGGGGAATCTCTCTACTTCTCTCCTAATCTGGCCAATGGAACAGCATTCTGGGGAGGACCCGCCTAGCAGGGGATTTGGGGGGCAAATGGGTTCATGGGCGCTGAGTTCTTGGCCAACATCAAAGTGCTGTCAATAAATGCAGCTGTTGTTATGGCTGCTGGCACTCCCTGAGTGGTGATGACAGTGATGGGTGAGCGCATCCAGTCTGTCCCTGACAAGAGCCTTGGAGTTCCGCCAGACGTTTCTGGCTGTCTCAGGATGGCTCCAAGGCTGGGCACAAAGGAGATGATGCCCATGTGACCTGGATAAGAAGAGTGCCTAGGGTGTGAGAACACCAAGTCTGGAGGCCATGGGCTTCCTCAGGACCAGCCTGGACCCAGTCTCAGGATGCTGGAGCACCACACAGTCACTTCTCTCTGGTCCTCAGTTTCCCTATTGGACTCCAAGTTCCTCTAATCCCTTCTTCTTCAGCTACATCTGAGACCCTCCAGGCACTGATGCTCCTGGATCAGTCATTAGCCTCAGTCCGTCCATTTGCAAAAAGGGATAACAAGAGCCTTCATTGTCCTGGAAGGATACCTTGACTTCATCTGGTACAGAGTTTCCTAGCCTGGGCCCCCAAATATGCTGTGGTTGCTGCATTTCCACAGAACTGGGTTTTTTTCTATAACTTTATGTGTTTTATTCTATTCAACAAAAAACATTATTCTGAGAAGGGGCCCTGGGCACAGCACCTCACATACAGCAGGCGCCCAATAAATGCCCACTGACTTAATTTGACCAGTGTCTGACATTGACAAGTAAGAGGGAGCCTGAGGCCAGTCCTGGAGCCAGCAAAGGCAGAGGCTCACAGCCGGCTTCCCAGGCTGATCTGCTGCTGGGACCCTAGGAGGACTCCAGGGGGAATCCAGGGGGCCTGTAAGCTGCTCCTCTCAGCACTGCCCCCCCTGCACACATGAATCCGCTGTTCCTCTTTCCTTTATTAAAGACCGCCACAGTTGATCAGAAAGTGCCAGCCAGTGAGGGAGGGAGGGAGCAGCCACTCTAGGCAGCCTTCTTTAGATCTATTGATGTCAGCCAGGAAATCTGAGAAAATGAGTGAACCCCTTCCATCAGAATAGGAAACTCCCAATACAGAGAAGCAAGTAAGTGGAAAGGGAGGGGTTGGTGAGAGGGGAGGGAGGGGAAAGGAGGAAGAGAATGAAGGATAAAGGGAAGGAAGGAAGGAAGAAGGAGGGATGAATTCTTCTATCTAGTATTATACTGCACTTCTGCACCATTTGAGTGTTGGCTAAGCCCTTGACCTAGACTTTCTCCTTTCATTTAGACAAGTGTCCTGAGGTAGATTCTAATACTGTTCCCATTTTGCAGAGGAGCAAACAAGCCCCCAGCTCAGAGAGTTTTAGTAACTTGCCTAAAGTCAAACCCCTCATGCTGGATAGGATGAACTGGAAAAGGAGAGAATGAAGTTTGGTACATTCAGAGAGATCCCTCCCCACCCAGTCCCATCACTCCTCCCCTCAGGAATCTCTCCCTCCCCCTTCTCCATCTCTCTCTCTCTCTCTCTCTCTCTCTCTCTCTCTCTCTCTCTTTCTCTCCATCTCTCTGTTTCTCTCTCTCTCTCTCTCTCTCTCTCTCTCTCTCTCTCTCTGTCTCTCCCTCTCCCTCTCTCTGTCTCTCTCTGTTTCTGTCATGTTAGGCTACATTCTGAAATCAACTTTCCTTCTCATTTGAAAGAGCTGCCTCTGGAATCAATTGGCACACTCCTTTTCTTGGACGTGACCTTCTTGACCTTCAGAAGCAAGAAATGCAAACTGTTTTGAAGCTAGGAACCCTAAGAAGTGCTCCAACACCCAAGTTCACAGTTAGATGAATGCCTGGCCAGGAGCCAGGAACTGGGAGCCTGAATCCTGGAGCCTTCCCAGGCTCTAGGGACCTGAAGTCTCTCCTTCTCTGCAGGGTCTCCTGCCTTACCTAATTCTGGCTCCCTTAGAACTTCAAAGATGGTCAGGAAGCCACCTCAGAGCTTCCTCCTGCTTCCCTCCTGGGGCATCCTCTTGTCTCCCTCATTGATGCTATTTGCAAAAGCAGTCCCTGAGTTCCCAGACTGATGGTAAAGGGCTGATGGCTTTGCATGAGGCAGGAAGCCCTTCCAGGTGGCATCAGCAGGAATGGGAGCCATCTAGGGTCTCCCACAGAGAAACGGCATCTCAGGGAAGAATTTGTAAGGGTGAAACCAATAGGCTTCCAAGCATTGCCCAGTAGGCAGGGGGAAGCTGCTTCCTTCTGATGTTGATGCAAATTGAACATTAAAGTGACTTCAAAGACCTGACAGGAAATACCCAGCTCTAGCCTCCTCAGTGAGAGGCTTCTCATTAGCAAGCAGCAAAGAGAAGGGCCTCTCTGCAGAGCTCTCCCAAGGGAAATGGAGACCAGTCCCAGACTCCTTTTTTGGGGGTGCCCGAGTCTTTCTTGCTCATAGCTGCCAATGCTCAAGCCTAGGAAAAGTAGGTGGTCACTGCAGGGCAGGGAGGGGCATGGAGGGGAGAGAAGAACTTGGCCTCCAAGCCTGACTTCGACCAGTGGTGAACCTGTGGGCCCTGGGGCCTGTCTCCCAACCTTCCTGGACTCCTCCGCTGTCATCTCTCCTCTGGACCTCTTCGGATCACTGGCCAAAAAGGTCTCTTCCAGCTTTGTGATGCAAGGTGGTTAAGGTAACAGATTCTCATTCCTCAGGAGCAGATGTTCTGAGGTTTCTATCACCTGCTTTGCTTGCTTTTCCAAGGCTGATCAGCTCAGGAGGTCCACCAGCACATCCCTATGGAATACCTTCATGAGCTTTTCTCAAACTAGAGAGAGGAATAAAACCATTAATGGTCATTATTCCATACCAAACTAATGAAGATTAGAATGGAGGTCTGAGCCTCCATTCATGCTGGAAATCTGATCTCTCCCCGGTTTGATGTGAACAACAGGCCTGACCTTGGCCATCTGCTCCCTTCTCCAAACCCCCTGAGGCCCCCCACTAGCTAAGGGAAGGCACAATGGAAGAGGAGGTGTGCTTCTGTCAGCACCAATCTGGGAGTGCTTTGTCAAGGCGTCCACTTTCACAGAATCCTAGAGCGGGAAGTGACCTCAGCAGCCTCCAGTCTAACGCCCAGCCCAGAATGGATTCTCCTTTTGGATGTGCTTGATAGGCCTTGTAGCCCTAGTCAAGGGAACCCTAGGGAAGGGGCACCAAATACCTCATGAGGCAGCCTGTCCAACTTTGGAACCATCAAGTTGTCCAAGATAAGTAGCCTCTCTGCAGTGTCTGCCCATAGCTGCAAGGTCTGCCTTCTGAGGCCAAGAAGAATGTGTCTAACTCAATCACCAATCATGTCTGCAGGATACAAGTCACCACAGCCCATCCTAGCACCTATGATAAGAGCATTCACCCTTTTAGAGTGAAAGCCTCTCAAGAGCAAGAACAAGGTCATTCATGTCTCCATATCTCAGCTCCTAGCACCCTAAGAGCGGGTACAGAAGGTGCTTATGAAATGCATTGGATTGAATTTACATAAAGGCTTCTCAGCCATGGGTGAGTAGGGGAAGCCCAGAGCTGGGCTGCTCTAATCCACTCCTTTTCCGGATGAGGATACCAAAGCCCTGGTGAGGGCACTTGACCAAGGTCACAAATGCAATACAAAAAGCTCATATTTCAAAGTGTGCTAAAGTTTGCAAACTCTTTGCCCTCAGCGTTCTTTGTTTTGAGCTCCACAAGAACCTCTGAGGGTGGGTCACCACTGCCTGCACTATGGGTGTCATCCTATTTTACAGATTTGGTGCCAGATTCAGCTGGTAGGTCTCAGGACTGCCTTTGAAGCACAGGCTTGCTGACTCTCCTAAGCCCCAGCCCCTGAGCACCAGGTCCCATTGAGTCTCACCAGGTTATAGCAACAGCTTGCTTCCAACTGGGCTCAACAAACCAGCCCATCCCTCACATCCTTGCCAAAGTCACTATCCCTACTCAACAAACTCCAGGAACTTTGGGCCACCTCTGAAATCAAATTGAAAGGTCTCTGTTTAGCTTTCAAAGGCCCTGACGACCTGGGCCCAGCCTCTTTCCAGCATCGCTGCCCATGGCTCTCCCTCCTACACTCTGGGATCCAGCCAGGCTCACCCCCTCAGTTCTTCACACAGGACCCCACATCTCCCATCTCCCATGACTGGGACAGATGCCCTCCTCACCACAGAGACTCTCTCTTCTTTTAAGATGCAGCTCAAACCCCATCTTCTGCCTGAAACTTTCCCGACACCCCCAGTCGCTGGTGCCCTCCCTCCCAGGGGCCCTGGTATGTAGCTGCTTTGTACATACTTGCACTTTATTTACTTCATGGGGTGTGTGTGTGTGTGTGTGTGTGTGTGTGTGTGTGTGTGTGTGTGTGTGTGTGTGTGTGCAGTTACTCTCTCCAAGCACAAGACTAATGGCTTCCCCATTAGACTAGGAGCCCTTTGCAGGAAGGGATTGTTCCTTTCCTGCCTCTGTATCCTCAGCACCAAGCCTAGTGCCCCGAGAGCAATAAAGACTTAATTTGCTGATCAATTGATTGAGCTGTCTGGAAGGAAGGAAGCCAAGGAGTCTAAGGAGGAAGGGGGGCAGGTTGAACTGAGGGAAAGGATCTAAATAAGTTTAAATCAAGAGAAATCAGGAGCTGGAGGAGAGACTTCCCTGTCCATAGATCCCTCCAAAAGCAGAGAATCCCAGAGTCAAAAGGCCCTGAGTGAAGTCAGACCTCCCCTGAGGAAGTACAACAGACTTTACCCCACCCGCCAAAAAGGACACCCAGAGGCTTCCCCGCCTCCAACCACCCCTGGGCAGTCCCTCCCAATTTGGGGCGGCTCTAATTTCCAGGATACCTTTGCCCTTCGGCTAAGTTAGACTCCAACGCCCGGGTAATTTCCACCCTTTGGCTTGAGCCCTGCCCTCTGCAGCCGAGCAGAACCGGCTGCAGATCTCCCTTCCCCGAGGCAGCTTTGGGAGCAGCTTTCCAGCCACCCAGATCTCTTCTCCAGGCTAAATATACTCGGCCCCTCCCCATCCCAGCCCCTGCCTCAGGACCTGCTCTGCGGCGGCTATTTGATGTATGTGGTATGTGGCCAAGTAGTGCCGGGAGAGGGGTGTAAGCTCCTGGAGGGCAGGGACTGGTTCGGCTTTTGTCCTTAGGCTTACTTCGGGCATCCCAGGCACTAAGAAAAATATTGAGTAGAAACGATGGATTGGTTTCTGAAACAGTAGAACGTAAATTCTGTGAGGGTGACTGCCTGGCACATAGTGGGTATTTCATAAATGCTTAGTGACTGATTGACATTGAACTTATAGTGAGTACACACCCATACCCCTCCACACATTCACACAAACACCTTCACCCACCCCACACACTCACACAAACACCCCTACCCACTCACACACCCTCACACAAACACACACACACACTCACCCCCCCCCACACACACACACTTGGTCTTTATCATATGACCTATTCTTTGGCAGGATCCTAGCCCCTGCAGCTGGTTTTTTTGAACCCAAATACAGGGAAAGATGATCACTAGTAGCTTTAACCCACAGCCCCACCCTATTGGTTGCCACATGTAATAAGAAAACCGTCTTAGGTTCATGCCATCTGTAACAATTTGGCAAGGCTCAATAACACTCAAAGGGCGGCTATTGGGTGCCAGAGTGCACAGAGCACTGGGTCTGGAGTCAGAAAGACTCAGCTTCCTGAGTTCAAATATGGCCTGAGACACTTACTGGCTACGTGACCCTGGGCAAGTCACTTTACCTTATTTGCCTCAGTTTCCTCATCTGTAAAGTGAGCTAGAGAAGGATATGGCAAACCCCTCTAGTATCTCTGCCAAGAAAACCCCACATGGGGTCAGGAAGAGTTGGACATGCCTGAAAATGACTGAAATGACATTCATGCCTCTACCCAAGGCCCTGATAAAAATAGTGAACAGAATTTGACCAAAGACTGCACTGCAGTGCTCCAAAACAGTTCATGATGGAGGATATTCACCTAGCCCTTTGAGTTTGTAAAGTGCTTCACAATTCTTGTCAATCCATCCTCACAAAGGTCCTGGAGGTCAGCAGTGTTATTACTCTCCATGATACCGAGAGACATGTCACGCAGCCAGTCAATGTCTGAGGCTGGATCCGAACTCAGGTCTTCTCCAGCCTTCTAGCCACTATGCTACTTTTGTCCCTCAGCTGGCCTCCAGAAGCACTGAAGTCTGAAGTCTGACATCAATCCGCTATTCAGTTCTCTGGGACTGGTCACACAATCCGTTCTGAATGTCCCTGAAGGGCGGTGCCTTCCCCCTGTGGCAATCTCCAGTTTATTCTGTATCATGTTTGTGCATCTGTATGCTTCGTCCTGTTGCACTGAGAGCGATGGTGGTTTACCTTTCTGCACATAGTGCAGTGCCTTATTTAGGCAAAACACCCTCAGAAAACATTCTGACATGAGTGATACTGAAAATCCATTCTGCCCCAGAAACATCAGCAACATTAAGGATCAGCTCCTCTTAAGAAACCGAAGTGTCCTATCTTCCTAAGGGGTCCAGGGCACAACGAGCCTCACACTGATGGCCCCTGTGGGCCTCTCATAAAAGCCAGATGTGAGCTGGCCTCAGTGACTGGATGGAGGCCACGGTCATTCTTCCCCCATCCAGCCCTGGGCACCCTGCTGCCCCAGCAGGGTGCTGAGCCCCAGGAACTGGACATCATCTGAGCCTGGGGAAAGCCTGGTGCCTCCACCATCCTGCTACAACTCCTTAGACCAGAACTGCCCAATACAGTACAAAGGGGCCCAGATCTGCTCAGATTCTGTCTAGGGCTTCAGGCCTCTCAATTCATTTCATGCTCCCCCTTTTCCTCCCTTTGGGGAGACTTTCTCTCTTTTTAGCTGTCTCCTCCTTTTCTTTCACAGGCTGCCGACATTCTCCCTTTCATTCCTAAGTAAAATGTGTTTTTTTCCCCTCTTTACATGTCGGTGGAAACCCCTTCGCCTTAAAGCATCAAAGGGCCTAGAGAAGCAATGGCAGAGATACTGGAGGGGGTGGCCATTTCCCTCTCCAGCTCATTTTACAGATGAGGAAACTGAGGCAAACAGGGTGACTTGCCCAGGGTCACACAGCTGGTGTCTGAGGCTGGATGTGAACTCAGGTCTGTCTGATTCCAGGCCTGGTTCACTATCCACTGTGACACCAACTTCCCCCATGAATTAATATAGAGCAAAAACAAACAAACAAAAAAAAAACATCAAACCAAAAACAAAACCACAATCAGGAGACTGATGCGCCCCACTGAGGGGTGGTTGGCCTCAGACTCCATTTGATCATCAATCTAATTTGGGTTCTAATATACCAAAGGAAGGGTTGGGACAGGATGTCACAAGGGGGTGCTTCTCCCTGGGCTTTGCTTAAATGTTCTTCTCTGTTACAAGGGGAAGATGAAGAGGTGATTCTGAGATTAGGGAAAAAAAGTAAATATGGGGCAGCTAGGTGTCCTAGTGAATAGGGCACCGGGCCTGGAGTCAGGAGGACCTGAGTTCAAATTCACCCCCAGACACTTAACACAACTAACCTTGTGACCTTGGGCAAGTCACTTAACCCCAGTTGTCCTGCCTTCCCCCCTTCAAAAAGCAAAACAAAACCCCAAAGTAGACATTTCCCTCTAGCACTTGTTCCAGTCCCACCTCCATCCATCCCAGGCCAACTTGCTAAGACTAAGTGGCATTTATCCTGCTGTCTAAACTTGCAAAGTGTATTACTTGTCAGGTTCTTAAGGGCACCACTGCTAAAAGGGTGCCGGGTGTCAGGCAAGGGGGAATGAATGGTGGTCACTGGACTTGAGGGCTGCAGAGGGAAGGAAGCTAACTAGGGAAAACCATCCACCTGACTGTCCCAGCTGGAGTGCCCGCTGATGGCCCAGCCTCACTGGGGAGGCAGCATCACTACATTCCTGGAAGAATTTGGGAGTCCCTCCTCAGTGTGGGGTGCCAGGGACCAGAACCAGGGGCCATTGTGGCAGCTTCTTTGCCTCTTAAACATGGAACGGTGCAGCTTCAGTCCCCCCAGACTGCCAGATAAATAGGGATTGACCTCTGCTTCCATGTTTGAAAAGGATGATACTGGGGTAGCCCCAGTGATGTGCCTGTCAGGACTCCCTGGGCTGGTCCTGGGCCCATCACCGAGTCCCCTCAGGCAGAGGAACTGGGGAAGCATCAGAAAGCCCTCACTGCCCACAGGACTACAATTTCTCTCAGTTTTCTCCAGTATGCCCAGACACTCATCACGACCCCAGTCAGGCGGGCAGCAGCGCCTCCTGAAGCGGCTCCTCCACGAACCTAAAGCCAGCTTCTGCGATGCTCCCTGAGCAGAGCTCCGGCCTCCGCAGCTGACGTACAGGAGGATACAAGCTGCAGCAGATAGAGCACTGGCCTTAGAGTCACAAAGATCCAAGTTCAAATCCTGCCTCAGGCACTGACTGTATGATCCAGGCATGTTGTTGAACCGTATTAAGTCTCAGCTTCCTTATCTGGAAAACGCGGGTCATCTGCCTCCCATGAGGCTCAAACAAGACGGCCTGTGTAACGTCCTTCGCAAATCTGAAAATGCCAGATGACCTGCGCTCTCATTTATCAGCGAAGCTCTGACTATCCACTCTCTAATTGTTAACCACACACGATTGTTCTCCCCATCACCATCATCACAGCGCCCTGTGGAACAGCCAATAACGTTAAGAGAATAACACAAGGCCGAAAGACAACGCCCCTCGGAGCGGGGCTGGGCGGGTGTACTCGGGGGCCAGCCCAGCCACATCCCCAAACCTCAGCCCTGGCCCCTTGGGGGGCATCCGACTGTCTGGACTATAATAGTAGGCCAGTGATGCCCAGACGGGGAGGCCCAAGCTCGGCTTTCCCAGCAGCCGTTGGAAAGTCCCCGTCGGTGCTCCGCAGACCCCCTCCCCTGCCCCAGGACCGGGATTTGTGAGGCGTCTCGGGCCACGCCCCTCTACGGTTTTCCTTTTGGCTAGGCTCCCTCCGCCACCGAGTCCGCCTCAGGCTTCCTTTCAAAGGCTCACACTAGCCTCAAGTTCAAAATAAAACAAAGTAGCCACAATTTCTTTGTGTGGAAAGAAAAAAGACTCTCCCAAATTCAATGGCAAGTTTAAAAAAATTCCAAAGCAGGGGAATGTTTGAAAAAGCCCGTTTCAAAGCTTTGGGCTGTTTCTCCAGTACCCAGAACCCGCCCTCCCCGCCAGCCTGCCCAAGGGGCAGCTGCCCTTAGCTTTCCAGGAGCGGAGGAGGGTTTCAGATGCCTGGAGGCCATGGCTGAGACTTGCTACACAGGCCAGAGGAATGAACAAGATTAAGAGCAAAGATGGCACAAGGAGCTAAGACTTCTGCTGCTCCCTGTGGGATGGGGCAACAGGAAGCAGGGAAAATGGGGAGTGGGGATACACGGAGAAGAACCGCGGCTCTTGGATCTGAGCACTTGGGCTCAAGGACCGCTTTTAACACCCCCCTGAGTGACCTTGACACATTCTGTAATCTCTGGCCCTCAGATTCCTCATATGCAAGAACCAAGGGGGTCTGGCTTGGAGCCAGCAAAGTCCCTCCCAGCCCAGGAAGCCCGGAAGCAGTCCTCCTTAGTGGGGTGTCCCAGCTGAATTCTCCCCTGGGCATCTCCTACCGGGGCCCCATCACCATCACCTCTCTCCCTCTCTCCATGCCCACTGGCCTTCCCCCGTGCCCACTGCCCCTTCCCCCTTACTGCCTCTCTCTCACCTTGCCAGCACCCAGAACGGTGCTTAGCCTACAAGCAGGCGCATAATGAGGGCTTGCAGACAGATGACTGATCTTGCTGCCCCTGGATGGGAGTTCCCTTTTCCACCCTCATCCCCCTCCCCCAACACCCAGGAATCAGAGGAATCCAGGGCACCCAAGCAAACTTGGCCTTGAGTAACTGCCCACCCACACCAGGCTTTCCTTCAAACCCAGTTTGCTGGAAACATTCACAATAGAGACTTGCCTCTCCATTGTGATTTTTAAAATTGTGAAAGGACAAGATGGCATGATTACAAAGTTGCTTTTGAAGTTGAGGGATAGAGAAGCCAGGAGCTGCCTACCTGGAGAGATGCAGGTTCCCTGCAGCTATGGAGAAGGGGGAAAAGCCCCCGACCCTGCCTCTGGGCAGAGAGGAAGCTTGCTGCCCATCCTTGGGGACAGAAAGGCTGTATGGAGCTAATACCCGAGCCTGGACCACAGGCCCCTAGGATCTGCCCTCAGTCTAGGGAGAGGAGGCTGTAGCCCCTTACCCAGCTGTCACAGGTTCTGCCTCTGGGCTCATCCGAGATCTGCAGCCTACCTCTGGGGCCTAGAGTGGTCACTTACACAGCTGTCACCAAGACCCCCCAGCCCCTGCCTCAGTCATGGGAGAGGAGGCCTGTAGCCCCTTAACCAGCTGTCACTGGGGGCCCCCAGACCCTGCCTCTGGGCAGAGGGGAGGCCTGCAGTCCATCCCTGGGGATAGAAGCAGTCACTTACCCAGCTGTCACTGGGAGGTCCCTGACACAGCCTCTAGGCTCATCGGAGATCCGCAGCCCCCTACCAGTGATTCCAAAAGCCCTCTTGGATAAGAAGGAGCAGAACCCACCAGGGGAAGCCCAAGGTCTCCAGAAGCCCCAAAGCCCCACCTGCTCTGAAGGGCACTGGGCGCTTCCTTCCGGTAATTCTATGCTGGCCTCCCTTTTCTCTTCTCCAAAGTGGGCTGGCCCCAGGGTGGCAGATGCAGACCAAGCAGATAACAAAGAACCTTTCACAATTAGTTTGATCTCCTTCTCTTTCGTTCCTTGGAGAAAAGCCACAATTCCAGTGCTGTTACTCCCTGCTCCTCCCCAACACACACACACACACACACACACACACACACACACACACACACACGAGCCTTGCCATCCCTTTCCTGTGCCCCATCCATGCCCTTCAGGGACCAGGAGAGCCCCGAGCCATGGGCTATAGGCAATCTGGACCCAGGGCCAGGAAAGCCGTGAGCTCCCCATCCGGAGTCTGCAAGGCCAAGAGGGACCATCACTTGGTGGGGACGTTTTCCAGGAGAGTCTAGTTCAGACACAGGTCTGACTTGTGGGACACCTTCCTGGCTCTGAGATCCTGGGACTTCCTTAGAAGAAGGGGTCAGAAGCCTGCCACAGGGCTGGAAGAAGCAGCCCTGCACTGAAAGCTGCCCACATGGGGCAGAAGAAGAGGAGTCTCCCCAACTCATCTTTACTACTCAGTTAATCACATACCCTTTGCCTATTAAACTGGCCTTGGAGGCCAGGCAGGGAGTGCACTTTGAGATCAAACCCAGACTCTCGACTCTCACTAGCTGTGTGACCCCCCCCCCCAATCCCTCAGCCTCAAACCAAAAAGGGGACGACTAAGAGCATTTAGTTCCCAGAGTTTTTTTTTTTTTTTAAGATAAGACGTAACACCGATAAAGCACTTTGCAAACCACGAGGGCCATAAAGATGCTGGCTGTTCATTTCAACCATGGATTAGTCGGCTCAGATCTCTGTAAGAGGCAAGACCAGTAATCACTTTGTATGAGAGACCAGCGTTCTGGGGATGGGGGGGGGGACTCCAGAGTCCCACATGTGGTTACAGGGTACAGGCTGAACCAATGTAGCATCTCCCCTGGGCCAGCACTCTGCTAAGCACTTTACAAGGATCTCTTTTGGTCCTCACAACAGTGGGAGGGAGGGGCTGTTATCAGCCCCATTTTACAGATGTGGAGCCTGAGGCAAACAGAGGTGAAGTGATGGCCCAGGGTCAGTGTTTGAGGTCTTCCTGACTCCAGGCGCTCTATCCACTAGACCACCAGGTGCCCTCTGATGATAATTATGATGATTATTAATATTTCTTTAGCGTTTTAAGGTTAGTAAAGTACACTATAGCTCCTCTCATTTGAGCCTCACGAGGAATTAAGGAGCCCAGAGTCATGAAAATGCTGCTTGTTTCAGGGGGCAGGGAGGGGAGGCAGAAGGGGTTTGCTCCAGGGGAAGAGTCAGGCTGGCTTTGTTGTAGCTGCTGGGGCTTCTGATAAAAAATAGGAAAGGAACAATTTCTTCCCCCCTCAGCCATCAGCCTCCCTCCTCATTCACTGTTCTGTGTCTGTGATGCAAACTGAGGGGTTCTCTTCTAGCTCCAGCTGGCTGGGCAGCCCAGCCTTCCCTGGAGGTCCTGCCCAGGGTCCCAGTTGACCTTCGGGGGCTGCCACAGGCTGTCCCCCTAAGGCCTCCATTCCTTCCTTCTCTCTCCAGCACAGAGCCCAGACCCTGCAAGATCCTCCTTAGTCTTTCTATGCTATGATGAACTGAGCATCCAGGTGGGGGAGACTGCAGGGCTTGGGGGGGGGGGTTGGAGGTGGGACAGAGGTCAGGAGGTCAGGAGGATGTGCCCCAGGAAATAGAAGTCCAGGAAGGAAAGAAGGTGCTCTTCTGGGTGTGTCCTGAGCACTCCCCTGGGTCATCACTGGGAAATATCACCAACTGCTGGGGCTGCTGGAACAATGCTGGAAGGTTCCTCCTTCCTTGAGCTAAACCTCAGCCTCCAAACTTTGGAAAGTCAAGAGTCCTTCTGAATTTATTCTTGAAGACCCTAAACTGAAACCCAAAAAGACATGCCCAGGGTCACTCAGCTGGTTAGGATTCAAATTCAGATCATCTGACTTTAATTCAGCATCAAACACCACCTTACTGGATACTACCAGGCTCTAACAGACATCCTGGTGAGCCCAGAAGCTCTGGAGGGACCACGGATTTTGTGACAATCCTCTCCCCTCCTGAGAGAGGTTATTTGAAAATCAGCCTCATCTCTAGCATTGGGTACCCATCCCTTCAGAAAACCGGCCCCTCCCTGGGGTATCTCGAAGGCTTAAAGAGCAGAGATTCTCAGTCAGGACTTAGCACTTCTCCTTTCTGGTCGCTCAGTAAAATTAGCACCTGAGTTCCTTCCCATTTGTAACCACTTCTCTTCACTAAGGTGCTTCAAGCAGGCAGACATCTCTGCATGTGGCTGACATAGTCTGAGGGAGGAGAGGCTCTCCAGCAGCTACAAGGGTCCTGGCCCAGCAGCATGGGAAGCCTTTGGCTGCAGTTTTGTGAATTCCAGCTAGATAACAACACAATGAATTTGAGTTCGATAAGGCAACTAGAAATGCTAACAACTAATTGGGAAAGAAGGCTCTGTTAGGCAGTCCACATTCCCCAAGTGCTCGAGTAGAGGTAAGATGCCCATTTCTCAGGGAGGACTCATGATCGTGGGGCAGAAGAAGGGTCGGAGGGTAGGTAGGCAGCAGGAGACAGGAGGAGGTCCCTTTCAATGCCATGATTTTATAACTAGGAGAAAGCTGGGGAAACACTGCAAAGGTGGGAGGAGGGATTGACACTTCATTTTTATGTGCAATGACCAATGAGTATTTAACCTCTACTGTGTGCTAGGAACCATGTGCTCTGCAGTATTTCTCCCTTATTTCTATCTCCCTTATTCCTGCACAAGTTTTTAAAAAAAGTCATAGAAGTAGAAAAGCTACCTCCACAGATGAAGAAATTGGAGGCCAGATGGGAGATGTCAGAGGACAGCTCCTTACAGGCTTCTCTCATCATCACCGGAACCTGCCCCAGGTGGTGCTATCACTTTACAAATAAGGAAAGGGATTAGGTGACCTGCCTCCAGAATCACCCAACCAGGAAGCATTAGAGGCCGACTGTGAGCCCAAGTGTGCCTGGCTCTCTGTCCAGAACTTCTTCTACTGCTGTTTGCTCCATGACTAGGAACATAGGAACATGTGCTTTGAAGGGTTTTGCTTTGTTTTATTTTCCAGGAAGGATCACAACAGATCTAGGACAGAAGGGACTTGAGGGGGATCTGGTACCACTCCTGCATTTTACAAATGAGGAAATAGAGACCCCAGAAAGAGAAGTGAGCTGCCCAAGGTCACACAGAGACCAAGAAGGAAAGTCAGGACTGAGCCAAGGTCCTGAAACAGGACTTAGTGGCAGGTCAGACCATCCCCATCTAAACACATCCGTTACTGTGTTCTCTTTGTTAGCCTACTGACCTGGAATTAGGCTCGTCATAGACTGGCTATGGAGCAAAGACATTATGATAGGCTAGGCAGAGCCATCTACATCCACAATGTTGCTAATTTCTTTGTTAACATGATAGCCTAGTTATGGGTGGAACAAAGATTCTCTCAATGAAGATCTGTATCTGGTCACTGAAAAAACAAATGATGAGATGAGTTAGTAACTGGGGTGAATTTAAGCCTAGATCCAAAGTATCTTATTTCAGGAATAAGAAAAACATTACCAACTTTATACTGCAGAACTATGCATACCCCACAATGAAGGCTCAGCCAAGGCTTTTTATGTAATAATAGAAGGACCCAAAGCCACTACCAAAAGTCCCAGTCAGACTATGGGGCTTCACCGTTTACAGCATTTTCCCCATGAAACTAACCACCCCTTGCATTGTCTCCCACTCCTCTCCGCCTTCCCCTTCAAGCTAGGATCAAGTTTCCACAGACTCAAGCAACAATGTTAAGCATAGTCTCTATGCTCAGATTCAGATTCAGGCAGAACCACTGGGAGAGGGAGAGACAGAATAAGTCTAGGAAAAAGGAACATTTACTTTCACTGTGGACTTCCTCCTACATCAGGAAATTACATGTGAAGAAAAGAGGACCAGAACTCTTAATACTGACAACTCCCCCCTGACAGAAGACTTAGAAATGCTGAGCCAGCCCTGCAAAGGCAGTCTGGAGGTCTGAAAACATGATGAGCACATAGGGAAGAGGCTGAGATCAGTCGAAGAGCCGATGGATTCCACCTAGACTTTAAAATTTGCAAGTCCTGGCCACCCTTAAGAAAAAAAATACTGTACCCCTGGGGTGGCTAGGTGGTGCACCTAGCAGAGTACCAGAGTACCAGTCTTGGAGTCAGGAAGACCTAAGTTCAAATGTGGCCTCAGACACTTAACACTTGGGCGGGTCACTTAACCCCAATTGCCCTATCTTCCCCCCTCCAAAAAGTAAACAAACAAACAAACAAACAAAAAAACACTGTACCCGTCAGGTCAGGGAGGTCTCTAGAAATTCATAAAGGATTCATGCTGATTCTACCATAATCCATCTCTGCCTTTGTATTTGTTTTAAGAATCTCTCCCTTTCTGGGATCCAGGTAAGGACAAGAGAGCAGCAAAAAGACAAAACATGTCTCTATACCAAGTGCAGAATCTTCTAAGACTTTTTAAGGGCAAGCGGGACGAGCAAGTAACCTCACTCTCCAGCCTAGCCCAGCTCCCTGAAAACTGACAATAGTCAGTGACACTTGTTTGTTTCCTGATCATGGCCCTGGTTGCCTGAGCCAAAGAAAACCTTAGGAATCCCAGGAGCTGCTGCTTTCTTCCTGCCAGGGAAAAGCCCCAAGGAGAGAGAGCACTGAACCTCAGTGCCCTTATGCCACCGTTCCTACCTTCATCTTCCACACTAAGCAGTGGAATGTATTACACACTCTCTGCATAACTCATGGCCAGAAGGTTGGGCACCAAGGGGTGCACAAGGAAAGTCAGATCAACAAACATTTATCGAGTGCCTAGCATGTACCAAGCTTTGTGTCCAGTGCTGGGGATACACAGAAAGGCAAGAGCCAGTGCCTTTTCTCAAGGAGCCCACAGTCTCTTTAATGCCAACATTAGGAAAGGAATTTAGACGTGACCTTGATAATATGATCAGAGAGGTCATAGAATCCCAGATTTAAGACCTGGACATGGCCTCAGAAGTCATCAAGTCTGACACGACTGCTTTACAGATGAGGTTAACTTTGACTGCCAGCTCCTGGGCATTGATGTCTAGAACAATATAAAACAGGGTGGCTAAAGGTGTCACCAAAGATGTCATGGAATGTGAAAGGCTGTGCAAAGTGAGGCCAAATCAGGTATATCCTATTACTGGCAGAGCCTCTGAATGCCCCCTGTTCATAGGTAACAAGGTATTAGCTGCCTGGAACTCAAGGACACTACAACAGCTCCTCAGCGAAATCTATAGCAATGAGAAAAACACCAGTCTGACCATCCATACCAGGACACACAAAGTGGATGACAATGCTCACTGCTCAGAAATGGGGCTTGATGGAGAGGCAACCGTCCATGTGCACTTGCACACATGCACACTCATGTGTAATACATACAGGAGAGGGAGAGAAGCTCAGTGAAGTTACCCATTCCACCCCAACCCCATCTCTCCAGTTGGAAGGAGATAGATGCCCATCCATTCCCATACATCAATTACACAGTCTCTTCCCAGGGCAGACCCTGGGCCACTCTGCCTTTCCAAGCTATCCCTCACCGACTCATTCCAGTCACACTCTCTAAACACTCTTTCCTCTTGCTACTCACCAGCATGAGCTACCTGATGATGGTTCTGGACTGTTTACTGCATCCAGTCCAAGCTCTAGGCTTTACAAGGCTCTCTATAATCATAATCCACCCTTCCTTTTCAATTTTATTTCTTTCTGTTGCTTACTGTAATAACTATAGTAATGATGATAGTTGATATTTGTATGATATTTTAAGGTTTGCAAAGTATTTGATGTTATCTGATTTGAAGTAGATGCTGTTATTATACCCATTTCGTGGAGGAAAAAATGGAGGCTCATGGGGGAAAGTGGCTTCCTTAGGGTCACAGCTAGTATGTTTCTGGAGTGGAGTGTTAATACAGTCTTTCCCAAGTCCACCCCCTCCCCCCACCACACACACACATACACACTATTTCCTCATTGTTGCCTTTGCTTACACAGTCCTCCAGACCTGGAATACCCTCCTCCCCCTGCTCCATCTAACCAGATAGACCCCCATCTAGCTACACTGGTTATGGCATCATAGCTGGATCCAATCCCATTTCTCCCTGGACCACTACCCAACTTAAAGTCAATTTTACAAGCCTTTATTAAGCAGCTACACTATTAAGCTATTGGAAGACACTGGGGATACAAAGAGATATTTAAACAAAGGGGTCCTTGCCCTCAGGGAGTTTATATTCTGAGCATCTGCGCCTCCCCCTTTCACCCAGTCTGGCCCAAACCAGGTTCCATCATACTCTATAGCAGCTGCTTCAGCGTGCAGCGTGGTACTCTCACCATTATTTATCTCCCCAGCACACACACACACACACACACACACACACACACACACACACACACACACTTCTGCTCTGCCCAGTGTTATCTGGTCAGCGCCACCAGTCCACAGCCAGGCTTCCCTCACCACCTCCTGGCCGTCTCCAGGTGCACACATTCCACTCCCTTGGATGGGTGGTCTTCCCCCATTAGAAGGTAAGCACCTTGAGGGCAGGACTGTGTTGCTTGCTTGTATTTGACTAGCACAATGCTCTATAAATGCTGTATCTAAGATGATTACAAAGTAACTCACAAGAGTGAAATGGGTTGTTTTCCAACAAATAGAGGTCATTGTTTCCTGCAGTTCTCAGTGAACGCTCTCTGATGTTGGGCTTTCCCAGCCCTGCCTCTTGGGCACTTCGGTTCTTCAGCAGGACCATCTGTTCTGTTCCATTTATCTCTTTCTTGGGTTTTGCAGCAGCAGCAGATCATGTGGACAATCACTGCTTTGGAGCAGGCTTAACAATAATGCATAATGCCAAGTTCTCTGCTTCCTTTTATTTTCTTTCCTAATTCCCCCTGAACTCCTTGGTGAGTTCTTCTTCCACATAAACTGTTATCACTATAGTTAGTTTAATGAAGTTGCTTATTGGGATTTGGATTAAGCCTCCAAACTACTCCAATGTAGCTATCTGAGATCTTCTCAGTATGGATGCTCCCTCCAATGACACAGATCTCAGCCCATTGTCCCAGAGATTCTTGTCTGTGCCCCCTCATAGGCTCACCACCATCATAGGGATGTACCCAACATGCTGACACTGTGAGGACACCAGTAGATTCTCTAGCCACAGCCTCTCACCTTTCCCTCTCACCACGTGGCCAACCAATCTTCTTTTATGCTCACACATTTCCTGTTCTTCTTCAAAGTTCCCTATTGGTTCTATGTTGCAGCCTGTTCATGCCCACCACACACCTTTCCAATGGCACTCAGCTTCCAGAGACCATTGTGTTCCATGTATCAAAGTTACAGAACATGGGGAGACATTCTCTTCAATACTCTCAGCCAACATGGTATCTCCCATTCACATAACCCAATCATTCAAAGTACTTTGAAGGGCATCAATACAGGAGGAGGCTGGCATGAGGCAAGACGTGAAACAGGAAGAATCACGTTCACCACAAGTGCTTGTCACCATCATGGTGGAGACTGAGCAGAGTTCAAGTGGGAGAAGAGTTCTCTGTAGATGGGGAGGTCCCTCAAAAGCTGTTGTTTCTGGATTACACTGTGTGGGGGAGAGGGTGGGAATTAAGCTCAGAAGATTGTGCCATCTTCTCCTGTTCATAGCTCTATAAAATCTAGGTCTTAAGCCAAGTCTGTAAGTCAAAATAAAGAGGAGACCATCTGAGAAGTCCAGGGGAATCTCAGATCTATATTCATTCAGTCCTGGAACCAAAAGGGGTCTCAGAGGTCTTTGAGGCCAATCCTATCATTTTGCAGAGTGGGAAACAAAGGCTAGATTTGAACTCAGATCCTCTTGACTCCAGGATCAACCCTCTACCCACTGAACCGCAGCTGCCACAACCAGAGGCTTTCATTATTGGGAACAAATCCTGGAAATGTTCAAGCAGCAGTCTTTGTTTTACAGATATCAGTGAAACCCTTTTTCCTTGGGGCTGATCCAGCCAGCCAGGATCACTAAACAATTTTCTTACCCAGTACTGCGTCTGGGACAACAGCATGAAGCAGTGGGGAAGGAGTGGGGGGGGGCGGGGGGGAAGGAGCCCTCAACTTAGAAGAACTGAGTGCAAAGCCTCTCTGCTGCTGCGTGACTTTGGGAAAGTTAACTGGCTTCTCTGGGTCTGTGTCCTCCTTTATAAAATGAGATCATCTCTCCCTTAATCCTACAATACCAAGCATGTATTCTGCCCAAAGCCTGCTAGGATGGTCACACAAAACACTACCAGGGAAAGTGTTTTTTCCAAGAGACATTTTTTCACACAATAAAATAGTAAAATGTAAGCTCTGGATCCTTCCACAAAGAGACTCAGCACTCTCACCCAACATAACCCCCGGGACATTCACTTGTCTGGTGAGTTCTCTAGAAGCCACAGGGGGAAATAAAGAAAAAGCAGAAGGAGAATGAGGCGACGACAAAGAGAAACTCTATCTGGGCTGTTCTTTCTCTCAACAGTAAAGTCAATTCACTATTGTTTCAAAGGACACATCACCATTTGTGGGTCACAAGCACAGGCTGTGTGGTTCCACAGTTCCACGGATGACAAACACTGGCCACACACACAATGCCCCCCTATATCTCCAGCCCAGGGGAGCTCCTCAGAACCAACACACATTTGGCATACTTACTATAAGACCTTGAGTGGACTGTGACTTGTTTGCAGGATGGAAAGGGGAAGGCATGGTCTTGGAGGGCATGGCTGTACCACATCTGCCCAAAGGTTAGCGCCATGGTCTGGGACCCCAGCTCCCACCCGTTGGTCTCACTTCATCATGCAGGGATGCCTGCATGTCGGATCTCTCTACATCCCCGGCATGACTGGGGGGCACTGTACTTGCTGTTACAGTCACTGGTCGTCATCCCATTGAGTCTCAGAACCCCAGAATGCCAGAAATGGTAGGGAGGGACCCGAAGGGGCTGAACCCACATCTGAACACAACCTTCTCCACCCATGATCTCTGATAAAGGCTCCTCCAGTTTTTGTCCAGAAGGGGGAAAAGAAGCAGTGGAAGGAAACAAGCATTTTTTTAAAACACCTACAATGGGTCAGGTACAGTGCTAAGCCCTTTACAAATATTATTTCAATTTCTTGGAGACCCCCAGCAATGGGGAGCTCACTGCCTTATGAAGCTGAGAAAATCTGGCACAGCTCTCATTATTAGGAAGTTATTTCCTACCTCTAGCCTTACATCAAACCTAACTTCTCCCGGCAAGAAACCAATGAGCCTCTTTTTTTCTCTCAGTCCATTCCCTGTACGTAGCAGACCCATCGTGGGCCAGCCAACTTCCTCTCCAAATCCGAAGAGGATTTGTTCTAAGATGGTAGATATCACTGCTTGCTGATGCCTCCCAGAAACGCAGCAACACTGTCTGTCAAAAGACTTTGCTTCAGTTAAGCAGCCCTAGTGACTGTTAAGCTGTCCAGTGACCAAGCATCTGTCAAAGGCATCACCAAAGAAATAGAAGATCCAAGAAGATGGTCCACTGACTTGTCCAGAGAATGGGACGATGGGGGTGGTTCCTGTGTGCCATGCGCTGTCCTCCTCTCGAAGTCAGGAGAAAGGATGGACCTCCTGAGGGAACTCTATGGGAGTACAGGGACCAGAGTCCCTGCACAAGCGGAGGGCAGAGACGGGCTGCCATCACCATCTTTGGAGAGACTACCCACCTCTGAGAGATCCCAGGTGCCTTGGAGTATCAGAGGAAGGCTGTTTCTCCAGATCAGTCTCACTGACCTCTCTCTCCATTATGTCTCAGCCCTGGGAAAGGTTGGATATTTCAGAGGTAATGAATGAAGAGACCCCAGAGGTGGTCTAGCCTGACTCCTTTCATGAGGAAACAGGCCCAGATAAGTCAATGGCACATCTAGAAGCAGCAGATCCAGAATCAAACTCAGATTCTCTGACTCTAAATCCACGACTTGTCCTCCAAACTGAGTTGCTGCTCAAGGTCATTTATTTTGCCCCTTTAGCTTCCACCAACCACAAGCTCACTGGCTAGAATCTTCATACAACCATCCAAATCACAACAGACTCGGTCACCATTGAGACCTGAATGCAGAGGGGTCAAGGGAAGGGCCAGACGCCCCAGAGTCCTCTGCTCAGAAGTGACAAAGAAACTGTGGGGGACTCCTACATTCCTTGAAGGGAAGATGGGATGATCTTTTGTATAGATACTTAAAGACAATGCTGCCAAAGAAGGCTTACAGTTTGCTCCATTTGAATCCAGAGGGAAAAACTGAGATCAGTGGAGCCTGATGTAGAAAGATAGGCGGGGCTTGAGGTCAAGAAGAGCCTCCTAAGGAGGCAAGTTGTCCAGGAGTGGAAGGAGCTGTAGGGGGCAGTCTGGAAGGCGTGTCACTACGGCCCACTGGTTGGGCTACTTTCCTGGTCAAGCCTGGGGGGCACCAGATGGCTGCTGAGGTCCCTCTGACCTTTGAATTTCTGTAATTTAAAGACATACCACAGATGGGGAGGCTGACTGAGAGAAGATGGAGCCTGGCTGAGCCTTCAACCATCTCCCAAATAAAGGAAGGAGGGAATTATTGCCACTAGGAGGGTGAAGAAGACTTTGCTGGTGGTGGGCCAGATGAGGGGATGACTGTATAAACCTACCAGGAAGATCACACTCTGAGACCCACTAAGGGCCAAAAGGTTCCCATAAAGATCTTTCCAGCACTATCTCTAGAGCATCAGGAAGCAATGGTGGAAGGCTGCAGAGCACACTAATGTCCCAATGGCTGGGAAACAGGTCATGATTAGTTTAAGGCAGGTGCCTGTGTCAGGAGGACAGCCTGGCAGAGCAGCCTGACTCTTCTTAAAAGGAAACAGATTGTCTTATGACTGTCACAGGAGGGCAGTGGGGTCTCTCTCTCGGTCACTGTGGCAAGACCCTCACCAGAGTCCTTCTTAATAGGCTGGTCCTTCACCTGGAAGATGGCCATCTACCCGAGAGCCAGAAAGGGCTGAGCAATAGTTAGTACAGTGTTTTCTACCTGGTAACTCCAGGAGAAATGCCAGGAGCAGAACAGAGGGCCATACACAAGGTTTGTTGATCTAACCACGGCCTTTGATATTGTCAGTCATGCTCTGTGAGCAAAGCAGAACTTCAGGAATTCAAAGGAAACGTGAGATGCACAAACGTAGAGAATCCATCCCAGATGTGCACATGACCTATTCGTGCCCGACCTGTGGCAGAGCCTTGCAAGCTCATATTGGTCTGATCAACCGCAGACTTGCTGTAACTTGACCCCAATATAGTGATGTCGCTTGGGACCTCTCCAAGTACAAAGAATAACAACCAATCTTAAAATCCCCACCCAGGCACTGACTCTTCCCTGGTGCCCTCTTGCCCCATGGCTGGCCAGAAGATCCCTCTCTTTCCTTCTGTCCTATATTCCCCAGACACATCTCAGCTACTGACTGTTCTCCTAGCCATTCTTATCTGGAAGCCTGACGCCAGAAGATGTCAGGGTTCCAAAGGGCAAAGTCTTGGGGTGGCCTACTTGGAGCCTCAGGGTCTTACTCAATAAATATCTAACAGATGGGTGAATGATTGAATCAATAGGAATTCAAAGAATAAAAGGAGCAATTTTATTAGTCTTGATTGTAATGTACTGGATTTAGAGATGGAATCAACCAATTCACAAATACTTATGAAGTACCTACTGCATGCCAGGCCCTGGGGAGTCAAGAATGGAACAATCCCTCCTACCAAGGAACTACCATTCTAATGGGCATCAAGAATACATTGAATATAAGATCGATGGAGAGAGGCAGAGACCAAGGAAACAGGCTCCCCTTTCCCTTGACAAGCCTATCCCCAGGCCCCCTGGCTGCCGGGGCTGCTGACCTTCTGCTGCCTCTGTATTCATCCTGAAACTCAGGATTTCTCTTGGTTGTCGCCTCCATTAGCTCCTTGAGACATGAGCAGGGCTTCTGCCTTTCTCTGTTTCCCCAGGCTCTAGCCCAGGGCCCAACACACTAACAGATACAACTGTTAAAAACAGAGATGCAAAGTATTTACTTGATTTTCACAAAGGAAGGAAGGGATAAAGCCAAGATTCGAACCCGGACTCCTTCATCACAGCAGTTTGTCCACTAAGGACAGATGAGCCCCCCCCACACACACACACACTCACATGATTTCTGCTTGGAAGCTGGGAAACAAGAAATGCAGGGTTGGATCCAGGGTGAGGAGTCAGAGGGAAAGGGAAGGCCAGACAGAGATCTCAACACAACAGAGTCTCTTTTCTTCATCTGAATGAAGCACATAGCAAAGTCTGTAAATCCATCATCCCCTTCTCTGGCCCTGCTGCCCAGCTGGACCCTGAGGTCAGTACAGGAGCCCAGAGAACACAGGAGGACGGGGCAGGGGCCAGAAATCAGAAGCCGTCAGCCAGAGCCAATTGGATACTTTACCAATTACGGAGAGAAGGAGGAATGTGAGGTGCTTGCTGGTCCCTGCTGAGTGCTCTGACTTCCCTGAGCCTTCAGCTCCAAGGTTCATGTGGCCTTCAGGCATTGAAGGAATAATACTGACCGCCTGATCGCAAAGAAGTGGGGAATGGAGAGCCAGAAACAAGCTGGGGGTGGAGAAGAGGCGGTCGGTGCTTCCACCCGGCAAATGGCAGCTCTGCTTGGCCAGCTGGTGTTCTGAAGGTGCGATAAACAGAAGGGGGGAGGGGGAGGGGGCTGCCTTTAGGGCCTCGCGGTGGCACTTACACGGTCTTTAATGCCCACGTTCTCCAGAAAACATCTTCCCAAAAGGAAGGTTAAAATTGGAACGGGCGCGCTGGGAAAACTAAGCCTTCACTAGCTCGCGGCTTTTCCTTCGGCTGCCTTCTGTAACGTCCCCCGTAATTCTGGCTCATGATGAGAGGCTTGCGCCAAAGCAGCAGCACAACTTCGCCCAGGACACAGACATTGAGGCCGACTGTCAGAGCAGGCGAGCACTTGAACTTGGGGCAGCAGGGAAGGCCGCCCCACAGTGAAGGGAGAAAGAGTTTCCAGGGAAGGCGTGGAGCCTGAAGGAGGCAGAACCAGCTCTGCTCCAAAGTCGCCCAGTCAGGGCATTTCCGTGGCTCAGCAGCCCCCGCTCAGACGCGGATTTTTAAATACAGAAAAGGGACTTCAGCACTCATGGACTAGTACACAGGAAATGTTGAAGGTGCTGGGACCACCAAATGGCCATGAGGTACCACGGAATTGTAGTTTCTTCCTAAAGACCCCCGAGGGCATCTCACAAACCCACCAGTGGTCCAGAGCTCCCACGGTACCCCAACAGCAGCAGCAGGGCGTGTGTGTAAATGCACTCAAGCCCATGTATTGTGGGGGAGGGGATGAGCAGCCCACTCTTCTTTGGAAATCTCTTGGTTTGAGAAGGTTTCCCTAATATTCAGCATAAACATGCCCACCTCAAAGTTCTACCCACTTCCACTCCGGGGCCAAACAGAAGCAGCCTGTTTTTCCTTCCAACAATCTTTGACCACTTGAAGACAGCCACCATGAACACCCTCCCTGGCCACCCAAGTCTTGTCTCTTCTTCAGCTAAATATTCTCAGTTCCTTCCCCTGGGCTCAAAAGTCTTCAGCAGACTGGCCACCCTCCTCTGGATTCTCTCCACCTGATCAATGCCATTCCTAACCTGGGATGCCCAGAGCTGAACATAGGACTCCAGGTATGATCTGACCAGCACAAGGTGTCATCTGCATGGGGTGAACACCTCCCTGGGCCTGAACATCCCCCCCCCCTTTAAGATCACCTAAGATCACCTGGTCGGCATAGTACAGCACTGACAAACATTTAAAGTCCACTTTTTTCAGGTGAAGCCCCATCTAGCCAGGCCTCACCCCCCAGCTTGCACTTAGGAAGACGCCATCCAGGTACAGGATGAGACATTTTTCTCAAGACTAAGGCACACTAAGACTTCAGCCCTAGTTCACCAGGGATGAGTGGCTATATTTCTACTCCACAACCAACAGTCTTGGAGTTAGTTTTTAGAAAATAACTTTCAGGGGCAGCTTATGTGGCGCAGTGAATAGAGCACCAGCCCTGGAGTAGGAGGAGCTGAGTTCAAATCTAGCCTCGGATACTTAACACTTACTAGCCGTGTGACCTTGGAAAAGTCACTTAACCCCAATTGCCCTACGTTCCCCCCTCTAAAAAGCCAAAAAAGAGAAGAAAAGAAAAGAACTCTTATCTCTGTCAGGCGATATGGCAAGAGCTCTATGAAGTGATAGAGAGAGATGGAATTGGATCCATTTTGATAAAAACTAGAAAAAGACAGACATAGATTGAGACAGAGAGATAGAAAGAGTGAGGGACAGAGAATAAGAGATAGAGAGAATGAGAGAGACACAGAAATAGATATGTAGACATGTAGAGAGAGAGGGAGACAGAGACACAGAGTCAGAGACCAAGAGAGCTGGACAGAGATAGAGGTCAAGAGAGACAGAAGACCACAGAGAGCTGGACAGGCAGGCAGGTGAGGAGCAGCCCTGCAGACACACCAGGAGGGGAACACGGACTCCAAGCTTTAGCTCCTCTGGTTTCTCCATGGCCTGTCCAGTTCTAGACCTAAGGTTCAGATCCAGATCCCAGAAGGGAGCCTGGACTGGAATAAGTGCTTAACAAAATCTTGTTATTTGACAGGTCCCCTGAGGGCAAGGGCGTTTCTCAATGCACACAGGGTGGGCTGCTTGCAGCCTCTGTGGACCCCCCCCCCCTTCCAAACATGTCTGGAGGCTGCCTCCTCCTCTGCCTCCTGCTGTTGGCCGGTGTGGGTGGGAGGAATGGAAGCTGGATCAGATGTCAGTCTGAGGAAAACAGACAAGAGGGCCCTGAGCACGGGCCTGGTTTACTTCCAATGCAGCCGTCAATGCTTTATGTAAAAAAAATTGCTCTTCAGTCAGTGCCGGCCCTCTGCTCTCCATCTTTCTCCACTGTACAAACACAAGGTTGACCAGGAGCTCTTGACCAGTTCTGCTGCCAGAAGAGAGACCAAGCAGCTGAGGAATCCTCCTGCATCGTGGCTTTGTTATTTGTTGGCAAGCAAATGCTAATGCCCCAGAAGAACAAGGATTCACATCATAGTCAAGGCACATTCCAGAGTCAAATCCATGTGTCACTGGGGCACCACCCACCCCCATTCTTCCTCCTTCTCAGTCCTCGTGCTGCAGATGTCCAAGATGCCCTGGGCCCTGGACTTTGCATGGACATCTGGAGAGCAAAGGAGCAGAGGAGTGTGCAATGCAAAGAGCAGAAGCTGTTAGATAGTCAGGGGGCGTCCCCCAGGTGAGGTCTCGGCTCCTCCACGAGTGGTCTGTCCAGCTGTCTCCAGGGTCTCTCCCTGATTGACCTTGTGAATGCTTGTTACAACCTGGGTCACAGGTCACATTTCTGTCCCTTGGGTCTTTTCCACAAGGACCCTCATCAAGGCTGATCTCTGTTGAGGGGCTGGGATCTTCCTGAAGAGGCACTGTGGTCAGCGTGCCAGGACCTGACAATCAGGAACATCTGGGCCCGTCACTCTCCACAGAGAATCCCCCCTCCTCAGATCACAGACCCATCTAAGGACTGCACGCAACCGCCTACCCTTCCATTAGTGTGAATAATTAAGGACTGACTCCCTCGCACATAAACAGGACAGATAATTGAGCCATAACAGAATGATGTTCTATGTGGAATTTACACGTTGCATTCCAAAGCTAAAACCAATAACTATATATAGCCCCCTTTGAAAAGCAACTGGGCAAGAGAAAAAAAAAACAAACCAAGGACTCCACCCTGGAGTGGGGAGTGGTCACCACATGGACTCCATCCATCTAGAGCAAGGGTCCTGGACCTGCAGTCTGTAAACTTTTTGAAAACCACATTGGTAACTATTTCAATGCAATTGTGTTCCTCTGTCTTATGTACTTAAATACACCACTAGTGGTTTCACCAGAATGCCAGCAGGGGCCAGGATCCATAACTCACAAAAAGTTCAGAACCCCTGCTTTAGCATGGCCCAAGCCAGGAATGCTGGGAGGCAGCATTTGGTACCAACTGCCTCCTGACCTGACAGGGAGGGCTAAGGACACAAAGGGGAGAGACCTCTCATTGGGTAGAACACACAGATGATTTCTGCTGGACCTTGTGCTTCTAACCCAGGTCCTGGGACCCCTGGGGAGGAAGAAGGGAAGAATCAGTGAGTTAGCAGCTTGGGGAGACTCCCTGCAGCTCCAGTCCAGGAAGGTCCTGCCCCTCTTCAGACTGAGTGCCCTCCACCCTCCCAACACACCCCAGGATGTAAGTGCCAGGAGGGCAAGGCTGGGTCTCTCTTGCCTGTCTTATCTTAGGTACTTAAAGTTGGAAGAGAGGCCAGGAGAGCAGCCACAAACATTTAGCAGGAAAGTGATTTGTCCAGGGTCACAAAGTTACAAAGAGGGCCAAGAGACAGGATTCGAACCCAGGCCTTCTTGATACCACAACCCACATCTTTCCTCCACCACCCTTTCCCACCACAGAGGCTGCCTCTTCCAGCAGATGAGATCCATGATTCTCAACAGGGAACCCCAACAATACAGGGGCCCATCAGGTCAAGCATGCAGGACAGCCTTGGTGCCCAGATAGTTGGGTAAAAGCCTCCCTCTCACCTGAGTTGCCAAGTGTCTGAGGCGTATCAGGTCAGCCCTCTGCCATTAGGGGAAGGTGCTTTGGAGGGAGCTGGTTTGTGAGCAGCCATGAACAGGGTTTGTAAGAAGTAATTTTGTCCAATTTGCACCCTCTGTCCTTCCTCACATGTGTCCTTTGCTTGGGAACATGGTGCCCAAAGGTGGCCTTTAGAAAAGGACATTTTTCTTTTAAACTGAAGTGGAATCCAACCCCCTGAAACGTCCATCTTTGCCCCTTTCTGGGCCCTCTGAGACCAAACTGAGCAGATCTAGCTCTTGACCCCCTGACAGTCATTCAGATACTCAAAGCTTGGTCCTCAGTCTTCTCATCTCCACACTAACCTCTCCAAGTTCTTTCTGGCACAGATGTGAGGCCCTTCACCGCCGCCGCCGCTGACCTCTGGCACTCAAGCCTCCAATGGTGACCAGACCCGGGCTGAGACAGCCGCCTTTCCAGCCCTGGACACCAGGCATCCTCCAATGACGAGGCCGAGGATCCCCCAAGTGTTTCTGGCTGCCCCGTCACACTCTTGTCTCCAAATAATGGGCTTGTGGTCCACTGAGAACCCCAGATCTTTTCCACATGAACTACTACAATGGCCAATAAAACATCTCATATTTCTAGATAACTTTAAGGTTTGCAAAGTACTTTGCAGATCTCACATCATTTGATCCTCAGAACCCTGTGAAGAAGGTGTCATTATTACTTCCATTTTACAGGAGAGAAAACAGAGGCTCGGACACTCCCTAGCCAGGTGAGCCTGGACGAGTCATTTAACCTCTGTTTGCCTCCGTTTCCCCATCTTCAGAATGGGGACAATAACCCATCTCCCAGGGTTGTTGTGAGGATCACATGAGGTAACAGTAAGGATAAAGCACTTAGCGCAGTGACCAGCACGTAGTGGACGCCGTATAAACGGTCCCTGGTGCTGCTGGTCAGTCGGTTGCTGTCCTTGTTAATGTTCTTACTTGATCCAAGCCTGGTTCCAGCCAATCAAGAACTCTCTGGGGTCTGGCTCTGTCAGTTGAGGTCAACAAGCCTGTATTAAGTGCCGACTGTATGTCAGACCCGGTGCTGGGGTACAAAGTCCAGCAAGGCGACCCTCTCTCACAAGAAGCCCGAGAGCGCCCACTCTCCTGGCCAGTGACCCCTTCCCGTCTTGTCCACTGCAAGTCTCTTAGTCACAGGACACTAAGAGCAGCATCTCCAGTCTTTGTCTCACTGTTAAGTCATGTCAACAAGCAAAGTGATTTAGCTACACTTTCCCCATTTGAGAGGGCTCAGGTTGCTTGGGTGACCCCTTCCTCTAGCCCTATACAGCCTACATAACTCACAGTCCCAGAGGAGGGGGAGATCTGGCTTCACTTCTCCACACTCCAGTCCTACTCCTTGCTGAGCTACAGCTTTGGCTCCCCCTCTTATGTTCCCATCCAAGTCATTTTCCACTACTCCTCTTCTGAGTTCCCAGTGACTGGTCCAAGAATTCCTTTGTTCCCCACCCCTGTCACTAGGCTGCTGCCATCTTGTGTTCCCTCTGCTCCCAACTTGGCCCAGGGATGCCTCCCTCCATCTGCTGCTGTCATCTCTGACTTGACTCCTACCCCCACCCCCAACTCTCCAGCCTTCCATGCAAAGACCAAGACCAAGGGCATAACTCAGAGGAATGATGCGCCATGACCTAGGCAATCACTTGCACAGGGCCAGTGAGGTCTCGGGTTAGGAAGACAGCAACACCAGAGCTCACTGGTGTGAACCTTGTGAAGAGGTTAGAGGGTGCAGAGGGTTGGCCTTCCCACTGTGTATCAGCACAGGCTCTTGTTGGAAGTGGAGAACCTTCAAGCCTCCAAAACCTCTGAGCTCAAGTTTAAGGAGAGGGAGGGGCAGCCTCACTGTCTCTTCCACTGCCCAGTTTTCACATCTGAGAGGGTCTGCTAAGCTGTGCAGATGTGCCTTTGTTACAGGAGAGCCAGAAGCATCTCTCCAACACCACCTCCAAGCTCAACAGAAACATGGAAAAAATCCAAACGTATGAAAGTTTCCCATCACACACAGCTCTTCCCTTGACTGCCTGATTCAATGCCTGTCTCACCACCAAGCTCTCCTTCTCCCATAGACCCAAACCTTCAAAGGCTGCCTTTTACTTTTTCATTAAGTTCAAAATCTTTTCCCTGACATTCAAGGCTTGGCCTTGGACACAGGAAGAGATGGGTTCAAATTACCCCTTGGACAAGAGCCAGTTGGGTGACTCTGATTAATCACTTAATCTCTGCACCTCCATTCCCTTATCCACAAATGAGGGCCTTGAATGTCCCTCCCATCTTCGAGGTCACGGTCACCAGAGCCTTACAACAGCTCAGAGAGGCATTTGTGTCATTTTACAAAGGAGGAAACTGAGTCTCGGAGACATAAAGTGACTTGCCCAGGTTCACAGAGCCATTAGGTAGAGTTTGAACCCAGGTCTTCCTTCCTGGGCAGGAGCCAGTCCTCCATCTCTCATGGTGGCTGCAGCCCTGGCTGTCCTCACACTAGGCATATATTAAGTGCTTAGTAAATATTGAAGTTGCTGATTGAAACTGTAATTAATCTTTACATTTCCCCCAACACCCAGCAGAGTGCTCTGAGCACAAAAGGCACTTAATTATCACTGAGGCTGCAGATTTAAACCATATGCCATGGATGCTCTCCCAGGAGGAGCATAGGAACAAAGCCGGGCTCTGAAGGACTGCCTTCTCTTACTGGACAGCTCCCTGAACTTGGAATCTAAGAGTCAGATTCCAATCCTGCCTCACAGGCTTCCTGGCTCTCCAACCCTGGGTGAGTTTTTAAATTCCTCTCAGCATCAGTTCCCTCATCTGTGAAATGCTGATAACAATTTCCTTCCTTGAAGGGTTGTATGTGGAGCGCCCCACAAACAGAAATCCCTGTGGATTCTAGCCACCAGCATCCTCTTCCTCCCTAGGCTCCTCCGCTGCCACTTCGGGGTAGAAATCTACCCCGATTTCTCCAAGGAGCAAAGCCAGAAAAGGGGCTGATGGAGAAGAAGACTTATTTACTCTGGGGCTGACAACTCCCCCTGGCCTGAGGGAAATAAGCTGGGACACACTTCAGAAGGAAAGCCACGGCCAGGTAGGGGCAGCCACCTGTAAAGGAGGTGTGACACCGGACTTGGAGTCAGGAAGACCACGTTCAACGCCTACCCCAAGCACTGACTAGCGAGGGCGCCCCGCTGGTCACCATCTCTCTAAACCTCTGTTTCCACTAGTAAAGTGGAGACTAGAATAAGCACTCCTCCCTCCCCGGCTGGCTGTGAGCATCAAGAGAGAGAACCTAGACCAGAGGGGTCAGCCAGCGCACAACACTCCCAGTGAAGCCAGAACCAGATTAAAATGCAATTGGAAGGGATGGCTGAGTGGCGCAGTGAATAGAGTGCCGGCCCCGGAGCAAGAGGACCTGAGTTCAAATTTGTCCTCAGACACTTAATGCTTACTAGCCCTGTGACGTTGGGAAGTCACTTAACCCCAATTGCCCTGCCTTTCCCCATAAAAATAAATGAATAACTATTTTTTAAAAAAGCAATTGGAAGAGATTTTACAAAATAGAAAAAAATACAATAGATGATAGATAATGTTACTATATGGTCTTCTAAGTCAATATGCCCCAGTAGGCATCCTCAGGAGCAACTTAGTGGCTAATGTAACTAGTCCCTTTGCCAACCTCAAAGTATTCTATAACGGTGGGGACATCTCATTTTTTGGTTGTTATCATTATGGCTGGAGAGCCGATGGAAGGAAGAGAAAGTCAGAGGGAGAATAAAAGCAGAACTGGCCAGGAAGGAGATCAGCCCAGAGGAAGCAAGGGATGCTGGGAGAGGCCTGAGAGGCCAACCCCCCTCATTTTAATGCAGGAAAAGACTGAGACACAAAGAGGTAACTTGCCCAAATGTAAATATCTGAGGCAGAATTTCTGGCTCAAAGTCCAATGACTATGCTGCCTCTGCACCCAGCCTCTCAATTAATATATGGGGAAACTGAGGCACAGAAAGACGTAGTTGACTGAGCTCATGTGACAGGTAGGGAGCAAAACCAGGAATCAAACTTATGTCCTTCAGCACCAAGGCCAATGTTCTTTCTACTGCCCCAGGGCAGCTGCCCCACGTGCAAGTAATAGCCTGCTGATGCTTCCTGAAGTGTTCAGCACTGATGGTCCAGCCCAGAGATTCTGGATCTGCTGCTTGGCAAACACGCTTGGCCCCTGTGCCCTGGGGCCCTGCTGGAGGGTGAGTGGAGGCCAAGTCTAAAGCCTTGATCTTTAACGGGGCAGGTGGAAGATTCATGCAAAAGAAACTGGTCGGTGGTCTTTCACTCTTCCCCCCCCCACCCTCTTCTTCCTTTCCCTCCCTCTCCTGGCAGTTATCTTTTTCTCTGTCTCCACTGACTTTTTAATTTGCTGAGTCTTTAAAAATAAAGTGTTTTCCCTTATTCTTCATTTCAGAAGTAATGAATCTCTTGAAAAAAAATAATGAAAGTAAAAGGCTTTACATTCACAGTTAAGTGTCTCTCTCTTTTCTCCAGGGGAGAAAACAAAAAAGGAGGCAGGCTGGGGGGAGACACTAGGTAACCCAGACACTCTAGGTCTTCAATCAAGAGGTGTGGTTTGATAAAAATGAATGTCAGAGAAAGGACACTGGCAGAGATCTGCCCTCTCAGAGAGGGATTTAACAAGAAGTGTTGGTTCAAAGATGTTGCTTTAATGCCACAAAGCCCTTTCCAAGCAATGTTTTATAACAACCCTGCAATCTAGCATTATCCCCATTTCACAGATGAGGGAAATGAGAATAAAGAAATTGTCCATGATGAGCCTACTCATCAGGGCCTGGGATTCCAAGCCCATTCTCCCCAAAGTTCTCATCTAGAGCTCTTTCCCTGACACCGGCTGCTTCTCTAAGTCTGGCATATGAGGTAGAAATAAAAATGAAAACAGAGAGAACAGTTAGGAATCTGCTTTGGGAATATTAACATAGAGGTGGGGAGGAGGGGAGGGTCTAGCCTTGGGAGGTGGCAAGGACAAGCACACACACCAGAAGGACTTACCTCACAGCATTCACATGAGCATAAAAGGAGGTAACATATGTCAGTTCTACCACTGGTTATAATCAATGGAATGATCATTGTATGAATATGTCCTTGGATTACCACAGCTGACATTGTCTATGGGCTGAAATGAGACAGATTTTGCACTATCCGTGTAATGAAAGGTTTGTGGGAGAGGAGGGATGTGTTGTCACCTCAAAGTTTAGCATGAACCCCCAAAGTAACATGGTAGCCAGGAAGGCCCATGGGATCATGGGCTGCTTCATCAAGAGAAGCAGCCCCTGGGCTTCTTTACATGTAAGGAATAAAGGAGGGTCAGTCAGGTAGAGAGAATGAGAATCAGTCAATAAACAGTTAAGTGTCTACTATGTATTAAGCACTGTACTCAGTGCTAGACAGCTCCCTGGTTACAGTGGGACCAAAGAGGAGGAGGAGGGAAAGGAGGAGGAAAAAGGAGGAGGAGGAGGAGGAGGAGGAGGAGGAGGAGGAGGAGGAGGAGGAAGAATAGGAGGAGGAGGAGGAGGAGGAAGAGGAGAAGGAGAAGAAGAAGAAGAAGAAGAAGAAGAAGAAGAAGAAGAAGAAGAAGAAGAAGAAGAAGAAGAAAGGGAAAGTGGTCAGTAAGAATCACCAGGGGTTGGTGAGAAGGCAAGAAGAATCAGCCACACAAGAGAAGAAACCACAGCCCCACCCACCCTATTATCCCGGGCTGTGCCCCAGGTCCAGAAAAATATGGGAGGCAAAACTGTCCTTTCCTTTTCCTTCTTAACTACTCCCTTGGGCTCCTTTTCTTACTCTAGGAATTGTTTTTTGGAAAGGGAATACTGTTTTCAGCTAGCCTAGGTCTGCAGATGCTTCCCGAATGCCCATGACCAGCCCTCATCTCTCTCTGAGCTCCAGTCTCACGTATCCCCAGCCTGCTGGATAGCGACATCTGGGCACTTCATAGGTGTCTCAAGCTTCCTATGTCCAAGAGAGAACTCACTTTCTCCCTGATCCCATAACGCTCCTAACTCCCCTGTTTCTGGCAAGGACATCACCACCATCCTTCCAAGCTCCCAGGTTCACAGCCTTAAAGTCTCCCTCCCATCTTCATTCTCCCTCACCCCCAATAAACCAATCCCTTGCCAAATCTAGTTGATTCCCACATCTCAAGCATCTGTCCCATACTCTCTATTCACTTGTCGATCACCCTGGGACAGAAGTAAGGTTCACCACCAGGGACAGAAGCAAGCATGGACCATTGTGACAGACTCCTTATTCACCTCCCTGCCTCCATTCTCCCTTCTCTCTCTCTGATCCATCCTCCACACAGGTTCCAAAGGGACTTTCTTAAAGCACAGACCCAACCATGACACTCACCTGCTCAGGAAGCCTCCCTGGCTTCCCTTTCCTCCAGGACAAAAATCTTCTTGTTGGTCTTTATAGCCTGACTCCAAACCTCCTTTCCTAAAAAATCCCTCCCACTAATTCCCCCTAGATTGGAGATAACACCAGTTAACTGGCAGTTTACCTGCACCAGACACTCCTGCCTGTGTGTATCCCATGTCTGTCAGCTAGTAAACATTTATTAAACACCTACTGTGCACCGGCACACTAGGTGCTGGGGATGCAAAGACAAATGGACCAGCTTCTGCCTGACAGGAGCTGACACTCCTTGGCAGGTGTTTCCAGTCTATTCATCAAATAAAGAGCATCTATTAAGTGCCTGCAGCATGGCCAACATATCCATTCAGTACTAGATACTAGGGATGTACAATCCAAAGTAACACAGCCTTAAGAAGCCTAACCAAGCACAGGAGAAAGACATCCAGAGGGCTGATGAATGAAGACCGGATAGGGGGTTAGAGTAGTAGGGAGCCTGGAGACAGAGGTGAGGACAAGGGCCATCTCAACAGGCCAGGGCAGAAAAGAAGCCATGGAGAGGGGGTGGGTATGAGAGCATCCAGCCATCTGACCTCCTTCACAGGTCTGTGACTCATGTTGGCCATGAAGACCCAGACCTGAGCCTGCTGTCAGCCAGGCTGGCTTCCTAAAGCAGCAGGGAGTATGGCTGAATCACCCAGGAACAGTTTTTCATGATTTTAGGTACTCTGGTTCAAGTGGCCAAGATGCAGCAGGGTCACCTAACTGGAGTCAGACAGAGGAATTTCTTCAGGGTTTAGAGATGCCATGATCACCATGAAGCAGGCTGCTAATGTTCTGACAGCTGGGATGTGCGCTCAGGGTGCCCAAAGAGGCATGGGGCTTTGGCCACGGTTATCGCAGAGATCTGCTTGCCTCAACTACGTCACAAGGGTTTGGTTTTCTTCCTTTTGGGGGTGGGAGGTAGAGAGAGAAAATAGACTTTTATTCATTTCTAAGACACTAAGTGCAGTGTAGAAATGCCCACAAGTTTCTGTGGCCCAGGAGTGGGGAATGTTAGGTCTTTTAGAAGCAGCCAGGCCCCACAGTGTGAAGTCAGAACACTGGAAGGCATCTCCATGACCCCCATGATCCCAGGATCTCACAGAGGATCATGTAGGAAGCTCCACTTCCAGCTAGTACATCCTGTACCAAAACCAGAATTCTCCCTTAATATCCAACAGGCACTTATCAACTCTGCCTGAAGACCTCCCCTGATGGGGAACTCATTACCTCTCCTAGAAACAGAACTAGCATTTATATAGGGCTGTGGGCAGCTAGGTGGTACAGTAGATAGAGCACTGGGCTTGAAATCAGGAAGACCTGAGTTCAAATCTAGCCTCAGACATTTACTGGCTGGGTGATCCTGGATAAGTCACCTGACCCTGTTTGCTTCAGTCTCCTCATCTGTAAAAAGAGTGGAAGAAGGAGGTTTGCCCAGAAAACCCCAAATAGGATTATGAAGAATTAGACATGTCTGAAACAAAGCAGGCTTATAAAACCCTTTACAGAGCTCCACAATAATCTTACCCTCACTTAGGGGTGAAAATGGTTAAGTGACTCACATTCTATTTCCCAGAGGTTGGGGGACAGGTTTTGAACTCGGTCTTCCTGAATCCAAGTCCAGAATTCCATCTGTTCCACCACCTTGAAACACCATCCTAACTTCCCAGATCGTTTGTGCTGGTCTCTAAGGACATGGGATGGCTATTCACCACTACAAGGTCCTTCAGCACATTGAGACTCTGAGCTTGCCATCCTACAGCTCAGGGCTAAAAGGCACCCTCAGACCAGCTGAGCCGGTCTGTGCCAGCCACAGCCATCACTGATGTATAGTGGCCTGAGCTAAGGCTAAGAGAGGAAGGGGCTGGCCCAGGGTCTAAGGAGCAGAGCCAGGAGCCACCTCTGGTCCCCAGGCTCCAGGGGTGGCTCTTTCCTTTTACTGCCGGTGGGCTCCCAGAGCCCACCTACCCTCTCACAGACATGGCGTTTCCTGCAGTTATCCAGACAGTTTTCTTAAAGCAAAGGTCTTTTTCCTAAACATGATAATGGATCAGTCAGGCTTTACCAAAGGTACATGCTTGCCCCTACTAACGGGTCATGACTCAGTTAGAAGATGCCAGTTCCAGGCCCTATCTCTGCCGGCTCAGGCATTACTCAGCCTCTCCAAGACAGTCTCCTCATCTTTTAAGACAGCAGCTAGCATTATAGAGAGCTTTGTAAAGGCTCGTAAAGAGACTCACATTTACAGATCAATGTACATATCTAAGTATCTCCTTTAAAAGCGAGAGTTCGATTAAATCATCTTGAGATCATTACAGCTTTAAAACCCATATGGCAGGTTCTGCAAACCAAGGCCTGGTTCCAGGTGGTGAGTAGGGGCCACCCACAGAGAGGGGACCCCCCCCCACTCCGAAGGGAGCCAGTGGCATCTGCTTCCCACCCTCACTAACCGAGGCAAACTGCCTCTTCCTCCACGGGCCCTGGGTCAGGCCTTTCTGGAGGACCTATCATGAAAGATGCCGATGGAGAGGCTACTTACTGCCGGTCCTTCTGGGCCTCCCTGGTTCTGAGATACTGGCAGATACTGAAGGCTTACAGTGAGGCCAGCTTTTCTTGTTACGTTCTCATCCCTATTACTGTTAATAGTAGCATTCTCATGAGTATTTCTGGATCATCTCAGTATTGCCCTATTTTTGCTTTTGTTTTTTTTTTTTTGGAGGAGGGAGGGCAAGGAACTTGGGTTTGAGTGACTTGCCCAAGGTCACAAAGTTAGTTTTTGTGTCAAGTGTCAGAGGCCAGATTTGAACTCAGGTCCTCCTGACTCCAGGGCTGGTGTTCTATTCACTGTGCTGCCCAGCTACTCTATTGCACTATTTTTGATACTCAAATGGTCTGTGGGGTAGCCACCCTCGATGCTCCTGAGCCTCTGCTGAATGAGGGAATCCCTCAGAGGTTCTCAGATTGGGAGTCGGAAGAGGCCTTCATTTACAGGTGGGGAAGCTGAGGCCGGGGCAGGTTAACCAGCTCTCCCAAGGACTCACAGGTAGCAAGTAATAATCAGAGAAAGAATTTACACCCATGCCCCACTGACTCAGTGCAGAAGTGGCCCAGAGCCAGGTCTCAGGGCAGAGGCTGCCCCCCTCCTTTATCTCTTTTAGCAGTACGTGAGTCAATGCCCAGTGCCCTCGGCTGTGGAACATGGCCCAAGTCAGCAGACCCATCACTTTTCCCAGATACTTGCTCCAGATCAAGCGTCCTCCACCCATGGGGAGGAGGAGGGGGAGGAAGGGAGGGGTGGCTTCCTTTGGGCTAATAAACCCCTGCTGGGCAGGAAAAGTCTCTTTACTTATGCCTTTGCTAGGAATCTGTCGACAAATGGATCCTTCCTGAACCCTCTGTCAGGGGCCAGGGTGTAGACCTGATCAAATACACCTCCCACCCAGCATGCTCCAGGGGTTCAGAGTGCTGTTGTTCCTCAGGCACGGGATAAGGGGCACATGCCTGCTGGATGCTGCAGCCCTCACAACGTGCCCCTCCATCTCCATCAGCTCTCCATCCTGTGTTTGTTGCCCCAGAGGGTCCCTCCCCAAGTTCTTTTACTCAGACTGAGGTATTCTGGGGAGGGTAGAGAAAGCATGGGCCTTACTCAGAGATGGGAAGGTCCCCTCAGATAACTACAAGCTGTGTAATCCAGGGTGCTTAGAGACTCAGTTTCCCCATTTGTGGAATATGAGTTGGCCTAAGGATCCCTAAGCTCCCTTCCAAAATGCAGTGATTCACAGGGTCAGGGACCTCAAACACCCACCCAGCACTTACTATTCTCCCCAGCCCATGATGTTCTGATTTCTTTCTCCTAAAAATCACAACTGGCATTGTAAATATTGGTCCTGGTCCTACAAGAAAAGTCCAGCTGAGTCACTGCATATGCAGACATTTTACTGACCGGGTCCCAAAGGGCAGAGTGATGCATCCTCACACCCTAGGCTGCTGGGAGGAGTGAGTTCACCTCCAGCCAGACCCGGTCAATTTCAGGGTGGGCTAAGGGGGAAGTGCTCTGGGAGCAACCCCCACCCCCCTGGGGAAGGTTCCATTTGGTGCCCTCCCTCACACTCCTTCCATTCTCAGAAGCCCCCAAGGGTTCTGCCGTCCATCTGTGAAAACGATTCCTGGGTACGTTTGTCCAGCCTGGTCTCTCTTCCAAGCTCCAGACCCGATGTTCAGACATCTCAAGCTCAGCATGACCAGAACAGAGCTCTGCTCCCCCTTTCTCCCTTCCCCGGAAGATCCCACTTCCTTCCGGTTGTCACTTTTGTCTCTTCCAAAATCTAATCAGCTTGATTCCTGTGGAGTTTAGCTCCTCCTGCCCCATCTCTCAACTCGCAGTCACTTCTCCCCCCCCCCCCCAGGCTCAGACCTTCATCACCAGCTTTGAAGACACTAGATCAGCCTTACTCCCACCACCTGGTGAGGCTGAAAGGTGAGGAGATTGAGGCGGGGATGGGGGCAGATCACCCTTTGGACAACCAGAAGCAGCAATGGAATGGAGAAACCTTGCCCTGGTTGGCTGGGGGGCATATCCTGGGTTAGTCTGTGTACCCAGGGCATGACTCTTGGTGCTTCTATTTCTGGAAGCCTTGAAAAGTGTTATAGGAGCAGGGTGATCTGGAGGGTCAAGGATGGTCCCAGACCAATCCAAAAGTCTGTGAAACCAATGGGGATCAGCACCATGGAGTTTGGTGGATTCCAGATGGCACAGAGCTAGCTGGGACCTCCTTGGGCTGGCCTCAGAGGGAGGACTCCCCTACTCCAGGAATGTGAAGGACTGGCCCAGGATTCCCTACGATGTTGGGAAGTCCAACAGGGCATCCTCTGGGGAAAGGTGTTCTCAGGTTTGGTCCTGACTGATAGGGGACCCTGCTAAGCGGACACGGTAGTGACCTGAGCTGGTCTGTCCCTCTGGGGTGATGCTTTGACAGCACCCCCTAGCCCATGTCTGGAATGCTCCCCCTTCCTTCCCTCCACTTCATGGAACCCCTAGTTCCTGCTCAGGCTCAGTTCAAGGGCCACACTCCAGAAGGCTTGGGATTCTCCCAATTTATAATAACAGCCAGCATTTATAGAGCGCTTGGAGGCTTGCAGATTGTGATCTCATCTGATCTCTTAATATCCCCATTTTATAATAAGGAAATGGAGGCTCCTCGACTGGCTCAGGGTCACTGGGCTACTGTGTGGGAGCAGGATGATGCTCAGGGCTGAGCCACCCACCTCGATGCCAAAGGGGGGGCCCTCCAAAATTACTTCGAGCTTACTTATTGGCAGACTGTTGCTTTCCCCCAGTAGAATGTAAGCTCCTGGAGGGCAGGGGCTGCATCCTTTCTGACTCTGTACCTTTTTGTCGTTCAGTCTTTTCAGTTCTCTCTGATTCTCTCAGCCCTGGAAGGTGCCAGCGGCTCCGGCTGCTCCCCGTGACCGACTTGGGCTGCCCCGCACAGCTTGGGCACAGATGGCCAGAAGCTGCAGAGGATGTCTTCATCAGAGAGCCCGCTGGCTTGGCTGTACCTCTCTGGCCGTGCTCATCTCATCCATAACTCACTCTGGGCAGGCTCTCGGAGCCCAGCTGGCTTCCCTCTCCTTCCCTCCTCTGCCTCCCTGCCTCCCCACCCCCTCGCCCCTGTGGGTGACCCCACGTTCATGACACACACCAGGGGATTGCAAGCTTGACCACAAATGCGGTCCTACATCTCTTATTTATTACACTCAGACAGCTCTTTGCCTCCATAATTGATGTCTCTAGCCTATAACTACACATTATTTTTCCTAGCAACAATCAAGGTTTCAACTGGAAATTGAAACCTGATAAGTGTCTTGGCTCAGTGCTGATGAAACAGTTTATCCAAACGTCCAAACCCTGAGCCAACTCAGTCATGTTTAAAAAAAAAGAAACATACACAGCAAATGTCGAATCGAAGGGGCCTTGAGTTCATCCAGGAAAGGGAGGTTCTTTGAACCAAATGTGTCAGAACTCACTCACCTTCCCTTTCTTCAGCCCCTGCCCCAAAGAACCCAAAGCCTGAGGCTTGAAGACCTGCAATGAAGGGCAACTCATTGCCTGCTGAAGGAGCCCAGGCCACTTCGGGGCAGTTCTGAGGGACAAGTGGAATCCTTCCCTGGTGTCCATCCTCCCATTGCTCCTGATCCTTAATCCAGGATCCAAACAGCAGAGCCAATTCCTCTCCCAAGGGACACTTATAAATACTTGAAAATGACTATTGTGCCCACCCCCAGCTCCCACTTAAGCCCCCACTCATCTGCTTTGTGCCTTCAAGCAGCCCTCATGTGACATGGACTGAAGGCCTTTCGTCCTCCTCCGGCACATGTGAAGAGTATCTGTCCTATCAGCTTTTCATGGACCAGGCCTTTGCACTAATACTCTTCCTCTGGGCTAATGGATTCCTCATGTCACCTCACACTGACCCACCAAAGAGCAATGCAGATCCCACCAGTGGGGAAACCTGGGGCTGGGCCAGACTGCTTTAATGTTCAGAAAGCGAGGGAATTTTATACTTGGAAAAAAAAAAAAGAAAGCGAGGGAAGACAGAGTCAAAATAGGAAGGGAAAAAAATTAAAAAAGGAAAAATCCTTAAGATGGGTGCAAACCCTGCATGGATATAAAATTAGAATGCCACATACAAATCATCTTTTTAGATTCTAATCCAAGTGATTTGAGGGGGGCAACATGTAATCAAGGTGCAACACAGCAAAGGTGGGAGGAACCAGGGAACATGGAGTAAGAATCTGGGTTCTCACTCCAGCTCAGCCACTTCCCCCTCAGGACCTTGGGGACCACTTCATCTCTACAGGCCTGCCTCAGTTTACTCATCTGTAAAAAAAAGAGGGGGGGTGGCCCAGATGGCCCGTGGGTCCCTCCCAACTGCATGGAAAAGGAAGAGTCCACGAAGTCTTGAGTTTCCCAGTGTGGTTATCAGCAGCTTTCTCAGCCGTTCCCACAAGACACTCTTTGGAATACCACTCTTCCTAATCAGAAGATGGCCTTTGCCACTCAACATCAGGGAAAAGCTAAAACAATTTGATATGGTCCTTTGGTGAGTGAGGGAAAGTGAACTTCCAGGGTCAGAACCACCAGAACCAACGGCATTCAGGGGATGAAGTCTGGCCTGGGGACTGGAAGGGGAAGGGTTTGTCTGGTTCTGCTCTGGCTAGTTTTTCTAAAGGAGCAGGGCTCTAGGGTTGAGATTCTGGACATAGGAGTTCTAGGAGTTCTAAGGCCTGTTCCTGCTGCCTTGGGGCAAGTCATTTCCCTAGTCTGAGTCAGAGCTAGTAGAAAGAGGAGGTAAGACTGGTCCTCTCAAACAGCCTGAGTACCTCAGGCTATCTTGGAGCTGCTCACAGACTTGATAAAGGTTAGCCCCATACCAGAACTCCCCTCCTCCTGCCATGAAAGAAATTTTCCACAAAGGGTCTCACTGATGGGCCTTCAGATATGTGAGAAGCACCATCCTGTCCTCCCCAAAGACTTCTCTCTCGGGTTGTGCTCTGGGCCTTAGCTTCCAGACCCCAAACTCATTCTAGTCCCCCCCCACCCCGTCCTGCCTTTCATAGACCCCTGAAGAACAGGGGAGCAGCACCTACTATGTGTCTTACCAACATGATTTCATTTAACCCCTGAGCATTTGGAAGCTCCTGGGGTAGCAGTGGCTCTGCCTGGGACTCCAGCCTTCTACTTCCCATCCTCCCTCTAGGCCCTGAGGCCCTAGGCCTTGTGGTTACCATATTTATACCAAGTGTGGAGAGCAGGAGGCAAGTGACAAGGAAGGGAAGGCATCCAGGGAGGTGGAACAAAGCTGGGGACAATCCCAGGATTGAACCTCTGGTTCTCCCTACTTGCCCTTTAGCAGGGATTGGGTAGAGACAGGAGGAGCGCTCTGCTCCAGGAATGGGAGGAAGGGTTCTGGGCACAGACAGTAAAGGGTCATTTGCCTTAAACCACAGGACTCTAGGGCTGGAAGGTTCAGCTACCAAAAGAGGCCCTCCTTTCCTTCCTCCCCAGCCTCAAGGAGCTCCCAGCTCCCTTCCAGACTCAGCTCAGACACCATCTGCCAGGGCACCTCTCCTAATATCCTCCCAAATGCTTTGTCTTTAGAGATCTGAGTACACGCACTCCCCAGAATAGAAGCCCACAGAGGGTAAGGACTCTCAGTCTTGGTTTTGTGTCACTAGACCCCACTGTACTGTCTCACTGAAGTCCTAAAGAAAGGCATTGAAGTGAAGAGAATTGAGTTGAGTTGGCCAAGGGTGATACAACCATTTAGCACTGGGACCCTCCTCTCTCAACTTTTAGGCTCACAAATAGAGAGCTGGGGAAGCCCTCAGAGGCAATGAGCTTTATTTATTTTACATTTTACGAGCAAGTAGACTTTGGCAGGTGCAGGATAAGGGGCTTGTCCAAGGTCACTTGAGTCACAAGGAGCAGAGGCCAGGACATAGCTTCAAATCAGCACCCCCAAGTTGGGAGGGATCTCAGGGCTCATCTAGCCCACTCCCACTTGAAGAAAAATGGCCAGCAGAGCAATGTTGACAGGCGGCCCTCCAGCCTTCACTTGAAGACTTCCTGTCATGGGAAACTCACTACCTTTTGACCCAACCCATTCCACTTTGGGACGACTCTCATTGTGGGGAGGCTTTTCCTGATGTGACGCTTAAATCAGCCTCTCCTGAAACTTTTAGTCACTTCTTATTTCTAGCTCTGCCCTTTTTGGACCAAGAAAATCAAATCTCGTAAAGATAGGTGTCACGTTCCAACATATTTCCTCCTGACCAGGATCTTGCCATTCTTTCAGTCAGTCCTTATGGGATGTGCTGTCCATGCCCCTCCTCAGGTCCCCTTGTCTAGAAGTGCTATGGGTTACCAATGTCCTTCCTTCCTAAAAGGTGTTGCTCACAACTGAACATAGTCATGCTCCATTGTGGTCAGATATAAGAATACAGTAAAACTTTTAGTAGATTCAGCCAACGGCTCTTGCCTGGAGACTCTCTCTCTCTCTCTCTCTCTCTCTCACTCTCTCTCTCTCTCTCTCTCACTCTCTCTCTGTCTCTCTCTCTCTGTCTCTCTCTTTCTTTCTCTCTCTCTCTCTGTCTGTCTCCTCTCTCTCTCTCTGTCTCTCTCTTTCTCTCTCTCTCTCTCTGTCTCTCTGTCTCTCTCTCTGTCTCTCTCTTTCTCTTTCTCTTTCTTTCTCTCTCTCTGTCTGTCTCCTCTCTCTCTGTCTCTCTCTTTCTCTCTCTCTGTCTCTCTCTGTCTCTCTCTCTTTCTCTCTCTCACTCTCTCTCTGTCTCTCTTTCTTTCTCTCTCTCTGTTTGTCTCTCTCCTCTCTCTGTCTGTCTCTCTCCTCTCTCTCTCTGTCTCTCTCTTTCTCTCTCCCTCTCTCTCTCTCTTCCTCTCTCCCTCCCTCCCTCTCTTTCTTTCTTTCTCTCTCTCTCTCTCTCTCTCCCACACAAACACACACACACACACACACACACACACACACACACTTCCTCTCCCTCTGTCTTCCCCTTCTCTGCCTTGGTGACAATTTCAAATCTGATAACTAGGCCATCTCTGTCCTCACTCATGCCATTGGTAAAAAATAAATGTTGGCTGTTCATGGGCCTCTGGAGCTCCAGGGGGGGAGTCTGGTCCCCTTCCCACTGGTAGCCAGGAGGTTCAGGAGTACAGTGAACCAAGCTCATCACCCAAGCATCAAGGAAACAAACCCAGCCAAAAGACAATCATCACTTCCTCCATTCCAAGGAGCAGGCATCCCTATGGGAGTTTCTGGAGGCCTGTGACTTTTATCTTCTTTATACCCTGGGATTAGGGGAAGGATGCTAATTAACCTCTCCTCTACAGAGCACCAGTTAACTGGTGTAATTAATTTGTATCTGCCTTTTTCTTCATCTGCCGAGGTTCTCAATTGACAAACAGGAAGAGCAAAAGGCCAGCTTCCCCTTCCTCGTGGTGCAGACAGTCTTTCACTTGACTGCTCATGTTTGGGGATAAAAGTTGAACAATTGAAATCCCTTCCAAAGTGCCTGGCTGTCACGTATGCTGGGCAGGGATTTCCATGGATTCTCCCATCTCTCGACATCACATCAGTAGAAGAGTGTGAAATGGCGATCCACACCTTGCACGAGACTGAACGCCATGGGCCCAGCTTCCTTTGTTGCTGGAGCCACCACCTGTTCATATTTGAGGGCAGACAGAAGCCCCTCCTAAAATCCAAACCTGTGATGAAATGGTTTGGAGGAGCCAGAATTTCAGCCTTTAAAAAGCACTTTCTTTTTCATCAACTAACCTGAGCCAGCATTAGCCCTGTCCTTACCAGGTGTGCTAGAGCCCAAGGCCTGAAGGAATCTTCATAGGAGCTCCTCCATGTCCATCATCTCTTCATCCTGAAGGAGCTGAAGGAGACGGCCTTCAGAGCAAAGGAAAGCTCAGATTTGCCCCAGGTTGGTTTTGTGGGATAGACTTTGGAGCTTCCCTCTTGAATGGGCCATGGAGATGCAAAGGAAAATCCCAAATTATAGGACAAGAAGCCACCCAGGCCCTCCAGGAAGCCAAGTACGTAACATTCCCTCTGGTTCAGCACCACATGCAGGATGAGATGAATCTTTCTAATACTCTGCTCCAATGACAGAGTCAGAGAATGCCTGAAGTGGCATTTGTATTGGTTACTTTCTAGTCCAACCCCTTCCTGAGTAAGAATCCTCAACAAGTGGTCATCATGCCTCCTCTGGGATGCTTCTGTGGACAGGGAGCCCACTGCCTCCCAAAGTTGTCCATTCCACCTTGGCACGGTTCTAAATGCTAAGACATCTTTCCTGACGTCAGATCTCAACCAACTCCTGTACAATGGATGGAAGTTCCTGAGGGTCAGACTTCATCTCACTATATTGGAGGTCAAAAGGAAAATGACTTTCCTGGAAAATGGCGGGTTTCCTATCCTTGAGGGTCATCAAGCAAGGCAGGACAGCCCCCTGGACAAACGTTGTTTATGGGATCCTAGCGGGAGAAGAGCTGGGTCAGATGAAACCTGAGGTGATTTTCAACTCAAAAATTCTGGGATTGCTATGAATGTTTGGCCGCCTCCAAAAGGCAAAGCTGGACACCAAGGAAGAGAGGTAGGTCCCTGAAGACTATTTGGCTTTTTCTTGGCATTGCTGCTTTCCCTACTCCTCTAATGGGCAGGTAGCCAGTCCTCCTTTCCCAAGAGGACACACATCCGGCCATTTGTGCCATGCTGCATCAGAAGACAAGCACTCACCTCTGCCTTGCCTTGCCATGACAAGCCCCATCTGAGAGGTCACCTCTTGCCCTCCCCACAGACAGGTTCAGAAGGCATTGCTTGGGCCTGTTTTACAGAAGAAGTCACTAGGGGTCAGAAGGGAAGGGCTCACACATCTCAGGCGAGGAAGAGGCCTTAGCTCCCCTTTAGGGATGCTCTTTCTGTCACTTTGAGGTCGCTCTGGGGCAGCCCACAAAGGGAGGGGTGAGCTTGCATAGGAGGAGATGTTCTGCCTGGCAGCCCCGTCTCTTAGCTCCCACAGGGCAAGCACACAAAGCAAGATGAATTCAGTGAGAATGGCCCTTGCCATCCTCAGGCATGAGACATGAGGCTGCACCTAAGGATCCACTCACAAGAACTGCCCAAAGGAGAAGGATTCTCAAATACTTCAAGAGCTTTAGTCGGGTGACAAGCTGGCCAGGCTCTTTTTCTTCTCCCTAGTTTCTGGTGTAGGGAAGCTCATGGAGAATAAAAGGAGGTTTTCTGAATGCCCCCCCCTCCCCCCGCCCAACACCTAGAAGCCATTAGCAGCTCTTTCATTGGCTTTGGAGAGGACACTCCCCCAAAGGCCGCCATCACCAATCAGCAGAGACCAGAGGCATGGACTTAGGCTAGGGGGTGCCTAGAAATGGAAATGGGGGCCTTTACTTGGCTTGCAGGTGCCCCACAAGGACTCCGCCTGTGGCAGAGAGAGGGGCAAAGCTGAGGCAAGCTCCGAAGGAAAGCCTAGGACCTGGTGCTCAGGGCCCAGCTTCCAACCAGGCAGCCCTGGCACCCAGGCTCAGGAGCCCCTCACCCCCAGCTGATGACACAGCTGCTTTAGCTTCAAGGCCTGTTCTTTTCAGGTAGATGTCCCTCCCCCCACACTCCCATCTTCTCCCTCCAAGCTTCCTCTTTCCAGGGATGTGGATCCTAAAAGGGCTCCTATTAAGCTGTTTGATTCACATTGACCAAAGCCAAGGCCTTTCCTCATTCCGCAGCAGCAGACACTTCTCTCCCCAGCTCTCCCCAACCATCTCTGCATTTGTACTTTAGTGGGTGTGGGCAACCAGGTGCCCCAGTGGACAGAGTGCAGGCCTGGAGTCAGGAAGACCCCTCCTCCCTGAGTTCAAATCTGCACTCAGACACTTACTAGCTGTGTGACCCTGGGCAATCACTTAACCCTATTTGCCTCAGTTTCCTCATCTGTAAAATGATCTGGAAAAGAAAACGGCAAACCCCTCCAACATTTTTACCCAGAAAACCCGAATGGGGTCACAGACAGCCAGGCAGACTTAATGACAATCACACTTTAATGAGTACAAGTTCTGTCTCTCCATAGAATGCAAGGTCCTTGGGGGAGGGTGGAACTTGGGGGGGGGGTGTTTCATTCTGGGGTTTTGCTTTTGTCTTTGAATCCCCAGGGCTGAGAACAGAACCAGGCACACAGTAAAACCTTAACATATGTTTGTAGAATTGAAATGTGAGAGTGGGAAGGGGGATAAAGGGCAAGCACTTTTGTTTGAAGATGCAAAATATTTCCTAGTGCCTCTGGTGAAGCATTGTGCAGAATTCCTGGTAGCCCAGCCTCACCACCCACTACAAAAAAATTCACTCTCCACATTAATATTATAAGCAGCACTGCAGGGCCAGCTTCTAAGGCAGGGAGGAGATGAAGGGAAAACATTTTTTAAGAACTTAACCATATCATCAAAAGCAAAGTATGATCGCAAAAGAGGCCGATAACAGCTGGCGAATACAGAGTAGTACTTCAGCTGTGGCCGGTGGCTAATTTCAAGTTGTATTTGTTTATTAACAGATAAAAATGCACCGAGGGCCCGTGCTTTCTGCCAGCACTGTGTAGGCTCAGCCTGGATCAAGCACACATTTTCATTTTACGGGGAAGGAAACTTTCCCGATGCCTACTCCCAGGCTGGTCGTCTCCTCACTGTGACATATTGCTGGCTTCTCTAGGTAAGTAATAACAGCTGACATTTATGTAGCACCTTAAGGTCTGCAAAGAGCTTTACATAAGGGCTCATTTGGTCTTCACAACAACTTTGGGAGGAGGGTGCTACTATGAGATCCATTTTACAGTTGAGGAGACGCAGGCAAACAGGGGTTGTGACTCACTCAGGGTTGGATAGTAAGCATCTGAGGCAGGATGTGGACTTGGATCTTCCTGTCCCCAGGTCTAGCAGCCTACCTGCTGTGCCAACTCTGTATGGTTGCCCCTCATTTCGATTGTCTTCCCCAAACTCCAGGTAGAATTACTGAGTTCTTACTGTATCGTCCTTCACATGAGACCCAAATGTATACTCTCTTTCAGCTGACTGCTTTGCATACAGGCTACATTAGTTTTAAATAAATTTATTCGAAATAACATGACCAAAGGATGGTTGGTCCTTTGATCGGCATTTTCTCCTGGTGGGTGTTCCCTCCACCTCTGCAGATCAAAAGCCCTCCAGAAACCAAGATGGATTTAGACCAGGGGCTCCAGGAGGGCTCAGCACTAGGGGAATCCAAGGAATCAGAATCACACAAAGAGATCAATAGATTTGGAAAGGGCTGATAAAAGGCAGCATCTATGCAGTATTAAAAAAAAAAAAAGACCACAGAGACTAGGAACTGAGGACCTTCTTATAGCCCCAACATAAAGCAGCTTCCTAAACCCAGAGGCAACACTTTATACAAGTGAGAAATGGCCACATTCCCCCAGAAAACAAGTGAAATCAAGGTGTCAGTTCTCACTTTTCCCAGGGAAGAGGATCACGTGATTGTTTACCTAGAGAATCTATCAGGTCCAACAACAACAACAAAAAAAGGTGATTGACTCTGTAGAATGCAAGATAAGCCTCCAAAAGTCATTTGAATTCAGAGACACAGAAAACATTTTATATATACTGTATGCATAGATGAGACCCTACTTCTATCAGCAAAAATCATTAAATATCTGGTTATCAGCTCACCCAGACATACATGACTGACATAAAGAAAGAGAATCATAAAGCCACATATACAGAAATAAAGGGATATCTAAATAACTGGAAGGAAAATTCATTGTTAAGCCTCACTAATAATCAGAGAATTAAAAATTAAGACAATCCCAGGCTCCGTGTCATAGCAGTCAAACGGGCCAAAATAACCCACATAACAAAACTCTTTGGTGGAGAAACACGTGTGTCTCTATTGCGTGAAATTGCACCCGGGCATCAAACATGAGAGTCACAGAAGGAATCATAACCCTTGACTTTAAATAGTAGGAATGTGCCCCAAGAGATACAACAAAGAACAGAAAAGTCTGTCCAAAAACAGAAATCACAACATTGTCGTTGCCAAGTACTCGGAAACGCCCAAACGTTCACTGATTGGTAATGGGTGAATAAACTTTGCTATGGGACAGATTCACATTGAAGGGCATTTTAAGAGCTCATAGTTACACTGTGCACATTGTACATTGGGCTTCTCATTCTTAGCCCGTGGTCATACACAGAGGCTTCAGGAAAACAGGAAAAGTCTTCTTTCTTCTCCTTCTTCCTATTCGGGATTTCCCTGGCAGAGATACTGAAGAGGCGCCATTTCCTTTTCAGGCTTATTTTACAGATGAGGGGAACTGAGGCAAACAGGGCTCAATGACTTGCCCAAGGTCACACAGACAGGAAGTGTCTGAGACCAGATTTGAATTTAGGAAGATGAATCTTTCTGGCTCTAGGCCTGGTTCTATCTACTAGCTGGCCAGGAAAAAAACTGCAAGGAAGTTTTCATTCTGTCTTCTAAAAGCTAATCCAGTCTAATCCAAAAGGCACCTACTAAGCGCCTGAGGGCCATCTCTGGTCACGCCAATCTATATTTTGCCACTGAACTCAGATGGCTCCAGAGGAGAAAGTAAGGCTGGTGACTTTGCCAGGGCTCTGTCACTTAAGTCCCATTCACTTGCATGTCCTGGCATCACCTCCCTGATGCCCTGGTCCTCTTTGAGGATGAATTAAGCATCTACTATGTGCTCACTTTTCTCCAGGCTCCAGATTCTGGACTTTCCCACCAGCCCCTTCCCTCTCCCGTTCTATCTTCCTCTTCCTGTCATTTCTTCTCACTAGAAAATGACCTCCCTAAGAGAAGGGACTGTCCTTCACTTTGTCTTTTATTTGTCTTCTTAACCCAAGGCTCAGCCCATAGAAAGTGCTTAATAATTGCTACAGACACTGGGATTTAATAGGTCAGTTTGGCTCAAGCAGAAGAAGGGACCACTGGGGAGTAATGTGTTACTGCTATTGTCTGTCCTTTGTCCTGGAAGAGGACCAGGACATCAGGGAGGTGATGCCAGGATATGCAAGTGAATTGGATTTAAGTGAGGCAGGGCTGTTCGAGGTCACCAGCCTCACTGTCTCCTCTGGAGCCGTCTGGGGCCAATGGCCAGATACGGATCAGGACGATGCAACCCAGGATGCAGTGGGGGACCTTGGCTTTTTCAAGCTTAGGCCTTTCTCCCAGGTCTCAGTTTGACTGAGGCAACACCCATTCAGTGATGAAAGTTAGGTAAGAAAAGAGGCAGAGAATGACCTCCTTTACCTAGTCAAAAAAAAAAAATCCAGCTGGGAGGAGAAGACTCTTAAGGTTTCAGACCCAAACAGAAGCAATTGCTATTTACATTCACTCAAGAGCCCAAACAGTGACCAAGCAGGGGTTGACCTGGGACCTACTGTTGGTCAACTAATGAGAGCCAGAATGATTTGGGTTTAAGATATGACCCTTAAGAAGAGAATCTAGTTGGAAAACTCTGAGATACTTGCAGAGGTTTCAGCCATCAAAATTTACTATTCCTTTAGGCAGAGCCTACAAGAAAGAAAGGCAGGGAGGAAGGAAAAAAGGAAGGAAGAAAGGAAGGGCTGTGTTACCCAACTGGCCACTTGGGGCATCTCCTACTTACAGAGGTAAGTTAGGTTTCGAATGGGGATGGCCGCTTAACTGTGGCAGCCTTAAAGGCCAGTCTCCAAAGTTTTGGACCACGGAGTTCTGGGAAGCCCTAAAGAGGCTACTGAGCATGGTCAGTCCTGGGTTTTAGGAAAATAACTTTGGTAGCTGGGTGGAAGACGGAACAAACAGTCCATACTGGGACTCTAGGGGGCAGCATGGAGGGGAGAGAAGGGGACCATGGATGGCACAGTTACAACAGACAAGCCTACTTGGGGGTGGGAGAGGCAGGAAAAGAAGTGAAATGAAGCAGTTGCTCCTGGTTGGACCACACATCCACTGACTCCCAAGCTTGGGCTGACATCCTACACCAAGCACCTCACTTAGAACATGGAAAAGTGACTTCAGAAGTGGGAGAAACAGAGCTCAACAGTGGGCTATAATTTATGAGTTTTTTCTACTTTTGGGGGCTTGTAATTACTGAGGCAGCTGTGTGGCTGCACCACACACACACACACACACACACACACACACACACACACACCCCCTCACAGTAGCACTTATTCCCCACAGACTTGGTTCCACACCTCCCCCCAGCCCACAAACCCACATATCTGAGTTCTTACTCTGCCCCACCCACGCCCAGAGCCACCCACTTTCCAGATAACTAGAGCTTTTACATCTTACTACAATGTATGGAAGACAGTGCAGAATATGGAAGCGGCACCCAAAATGAAGGAAGTCTCTATGCAGGCAAACATTTCCCTGTGTCCCCAGTCTGTCTGATGGCTTTCTACCCCATCCCTAGGCACTAGTCTTGTGTCTCTTCTGCAGTGTAGAAAGCCTTGGGAGAACTGAAGAATCAGAGAACCCCAGAATCCCAGAACCAGAAGGGCCTCCGGGGACTCAGAACTTGACCCACATGTGAACACTGATCTTCTCTACAGCACTCTCAGTGAGTGAGCGGTCATCCAGTCTTTGCTCAAAAACCTCCAAGGAAGAGGAGCTCACTGCCCCCAGCCCACTCCACCCCATCCCATTCCAAGCTCAGCCCATTCCATTAATGCATTGATGGCCACCATTGTCAAGAAGTTTTTCTTGACCTCGGGCCTAAATTTTCAAGTGCCCCCATCCTCCACCCGTTGCTTCTGGACTGTCCCTTTAGGGACAAACAGGTGTGACAGCCTAGCCCTTCTGGTACTTTCAGACAGCCCACATATCCTCCCGGAGTATTCTCTTCTCCAGACAAACATGCCCCAGAGCCCCAGCTGATCCTGCCTAGGCAGGCTCATCCTCCTGATCACCCCCTCCCCACTCCTGGGAGACTGGGCAGTCTCCGAATAATTGGGGTCAGGCAGAGCCCACAGACAGGAGGGGGGAAATCTGAACCTCATGACGCTGTGTGTTCCAACCCAGATGACACCAGTCAGCCTAATATTGCTTACCCACCTGCCTCTCCTGCAGAGCTAACAGTAATGATTCACAAGTCACTTTCCTCCTAAGTGTCATACCCCAGCTTTACAGAACAGGAAACTGAGGCAGTTGGCGGAGGGTCCCACAGCCAGCAAGAGGAGATCCGGACTCAAATCTCTCCCTCTAAGACCAACCAGCGCCTTCTCACCCGACAAGGTCTGAAGACACAACTGGGGTTAAAGAAGAGGCTGGGAGCAGTATGGTGGCTGTGGCCTGGGATCCAATGATGCAGATTAAGGGATTATTGTCAAACGGAAAGGAGCCGAGACAATCGGCAAAACTAGCCTGAAAGAAAGAGTTTTAGGACAAAGAAAAAAAGAGGAGAGGGAGGAGGAGGAGAAAGAGGGCCTCTGATGAAGCCACCTGCCTCGTTCCTGCTCTGCCAGGCTTCAGTTACCTGAAACCCCACGCCCTTTCACTAAGGAAGCAGAAGGCACAGAAAAGCAGCAGAAGCAGCAACATTATATCGTCCACTGTGTTCTCCCATCGCAAGGGGGTTCAGCCATATGGTCTATTCCAATACCTCTCATTTCCCATCACCAGGCATATGCCCACACAGTGCAGTGGCCTGAGTTCTGAGACACTCCAGGTGGCATCAGGGCTGCTGTGAGGACCAGATGAGATCATGGAGTGTTTAGCACAGTGCCTGGCACCTAGCACCTGGTGTACTGCTATTGTTATCCCTCATTGCCCTGAATAGGTAAGGCAGCCATCCTCTCTCTATGGTAGGGATCAGCCCTGCCAGACACTTAGGCAATGACTGCTGCATACAGAGCCAGTGGCCCCCCCTTCCCTCCTGTAAATACTGCCTTGGTCTCAGTTCTGTCTGGAGCTTGCTCGTTTCCAGCATGTTTTCCTGGTCCCTGCCTTTTGAGGTAATGTGCCCAGCAGCAATGAGGCGCCCGGGCTCCACTGCCAGCTCCCACAGCTCCCTGTGGGCAGCCTTCAGCCTAAGCCCTTTCTCCCCCAGTGCCTGTCATTCTGGGGTCTTTGCCTTTCCCCTCCCTGGAGGTTCTAGGATAGCTGAGCCCTGTTGGCTAAAATGCTCATTTTAATTACATGTCCTTGCAAGCTCGCTGCCAGCCGCTGTGGTTACCCTTCTATCTGCAAGCCACTGCAAGTAATTAAAGCCAGCCTGGCTGGGAGGGGTCAGCCGGCAACAGACCGCTTTTTCTAAATCGGAAAGTCAGAGATAAGCAAAATACAGTTGAGAGCCCCCAAAGCCCACCCTGGAAATCGGGGATGGGGATGGGGAGGGGTCGGGGTGCGGTGGAAATCTGGCTCAGGGCAGGACTCCAGTAGGCTGAAGGAAGCTCAGGAGAAGGGCCTGGGGAAGCTGGGCCTGAGAAAGGGAAGGCTCAGGAGAAACAGTGGAGGCATCTTTCAATGTGGAAAAGGCTGTTCTCACCTGCTCTGCTTGGTCAGAAGGCAGAACCAAGAGCATGGGAAAGTTTTGCAAAGAGGAGACTTTAGGCTGTATGTCAGGAAAAATATTGGAACAAGGAGAATGGTTCAGAAATGTAAAGATTTGGTGGGGGGGCTCCATCTCATGGGTGGTCTTTGGGCAAAGGCTGGAAGACCACTTTGGGGGGATGGAGGCCTCAGGGGTAGGGCAAAATGGTTGGGATTCCTTCCCCCAAAAAATCCAAGATTCCCTGAAACAAAAATTCAGTGGGATTTCATCCTAATTGATTTCATCCTGATGCCAGACAGGTCAGGGCTCAAGCTTCTCTCTACCTCTGCACCCAGTCATGACCCCATGAGCACTTGCTGAAGAGACAGGATCTTGGATTTTTGAGCTGTTAGAATTTCATACAGTTCTAGATCTGGGAGGATCCTCAGAGGCCATATGATCAAAGGCCCTGCATTTCCACAAAAGGACAATGGTAGGCAGGAGAAACTTGTTCTAGGTCATGCAATTGTTCATTGGCAGAGTCAAGATTTGAACGCAGGTCTTTTGACTGCAAAGCCAGCCCTTCTCCAACGTGCCTCACTGGCACCAAGGCGGCCAGCTTCACAGTTCCTGATTCATTTTTACAGAAAGTCTCTTTTTGAAAGGGGCAGTTCCTGAGCTACCCAACCCGCAGCCGGGTCCCAGAATCCACAGGCAAGTCTACACATCCACAAAGACTAGGTAGATCTACCTGGCCGGTCTTTGAGGGAAGATTTTTTTTTTTCAAAATAGTGGCAAATACAGTTCTGATTAATTAACAAGCATTTATTTATTAATGAAGTACCAGTTCTTCCATAAGCCTAACAGAAAACTAAGGAATGTTTGGCCTGTGGGCATTTCCTCAGTTAATGGAAAAGGATAATCCACTGACCTCTCTCAGTGGGGGAAGGGAGGAAGCCTTCAGCAGACTTTTTTCTTCGATGTTACAAAGGGATACTCTCCATCAGGTCACCAAGCACGGGTGGATAGAATGGAAACCAAAGATAAATAATTTACAAGGGGAAAGCAGCTCTGGCTTGGCTGGGTGAGGCTGGCTGACCCTCCTGGAAAGGAATCGGGCTCCAGAGAGGGAAGCAGCCAGACATGAGCAATCTACTCTGACACGTATAATTAGGATACTGAGAGTCAACACACATTGAGGAGTGGCCCATTCTGAGCACTGGTAAGCAGTGAGGGAACTACAAAAATGCATTTCCTTATTTTCCACAAACATTTACTGACTGTCCACTCAGTCTGAAAGGGGAAAATCGGGTGAGATTATAGGATCTGAGCTAGAAAAAGGCCTTGGGGGGCTTTCCATCCAATCCCTTAATTTTTCAGATAAGCGAATGGAGCCCCAGGGAAGCTTCGGTGACTGGCTACAGATCTGAACCCAGAGCCTTTGACTTCCCATCCAGAGGTCACCCTATTTCCACTTCTCCCAGGATGGCCCCACAAGCACTGGGATGGTGCTGGGGAGAAAACCACAAAGAGATGGATTTTCCTCCCACCTTCACTGCTTACTTACCGTGTGTCCTTGTTCAAATTACAAGCCTCTGTCAAGTCGACTGAAGGCGCCTTCTAATGCTGACATCCCAGAAGAACAAAACTTTAGATCCAGAAGGGATCCTAGAAGACGCCAGACCCAGACTGGCTGATGTTACAAGTATGGAAACTGAGGCAAGGAGTTCTGGAGTGATTTGCAGGGGGTTGCACGATAGAAGGACAGAAGTGGGGTTGGAACCCAAGTAGGAAGGAACTTAACTTTTGGAAGAAGTGGAAGTATTCCAACATATCTCCCAGTCTGGGGAAGCACCCTGACTTAGGGGGGCATCAGGCCCACACAACCTCTCATCCCTCCTCCTTCCCTTCCTTCTTCCTCCTTGCTTCTCTCTCCTCAGCCCTTCTTCCCTGCCCTTCATTTCTCACCCTAGAGATGGGAAGCAGAGACAGGCAGTTAGAGCCGGTGGGTGATGCGGGGTCAAGGAGCCCTGCCTCTTCTGGGTTCTCAGAACGGAAGCTGTACCCAGCCCTCGGGCGCTGCTTCTGGGAGCATTTGCAGACTCCGCTGTTTCCTCCAATCACAAGGCCTCTGGCCTTGGGCCAGGTCGAGCCTTTCCCTTTCCCGGCCCCAGGAACTCTGTATGCGGAGGGGGAGACCTTCTCCAGAAAGGCCACACTCTCCACTCTCCTTCTTCCCAGGGCTCACCATCTCAGGGGGGCTCAACTAAAGAGGGAGGAGGCTAAGCTAGGTTAGAGAGCAACCAGAATTCTAAAGGGCTTCCCTCAGCCCCAGGCTCCAGGCTGTGTAGCCAAGATCCAGAGATAATGAGTGCACTTGGCCTCTGCCCCTAAACCAAAACCAGTCAGCCACCAGGTGGGTGTGGTAGGGGTGGGGAAGCCAAGAAGGGCACTTTTGTTTTTCCAATTTGGGCCTGGGGTAGGGCCAGAGCCTTGGATTTCATTACTAGAAGAAACTTAGCAAAGAAAATGCAATTTCTAGGTAGCTCTCCTTTCTCTCTCTCTCTCTCTCTCTCTCTCTCTCTCTCTCTCTCTCTCTCTCTCTCTCTCTCTCTCTCTCCACCTACCCTCCCTCTCCCCACCACCAAAAAACCACACTGCCTCTTTTTTCTCAATTACTTATTAAAAATAAGCATATTTTAATACCAGAAAATCACCCTCTCCCTGGTGTACAGACACTGTGTACTATGGCAGATTGCACCTGTTACCTAGAAGGGTCCAAGCCTCTGGCAGGCAAATGAGGCCGTAACCCCCAGGTGGGGGAGCAAGGAACAGGGGGCCTCCAATTGTCACAGGCAGGGCACCTCCCCCAGCCAAGCCTGGCCTGGGATCCACCCATGGCTTGGCCCAGCTGGCCCAGATTAGCTGTCTCCAAAGGTAGGTATATGGAAGCCGGAAGGAGGGCGTGGTCTCCAGTCACAGCCTCTATTTAGCGGTTGCCAGAGCCTGGGGGATGCGGCCAAAGGCTGGGGTCCCAGCGGGACATTTCTGGGGATGGGGATGGGGATGGGGGTGGGCTGGAGTGAATGGCAGGTGGGCAGCTCACGGCCAGGCTTCGGGAGCACTAAGTTTAAGGTCATCCAGGAGCTTCATTTTACCAAGAGGAAGAGAAGGTCCCCAGGCAATCAGGGCCCAAATGGCATCTGCCCTTGCTTCTTCTCTTAAAGTCCTGGACTGAAATCCCCATTCATTGCCGGCATTTCACCGGCCATAAAGCTGAGAGGCAGCGCAGCCCATAGCAGAATGCCAGCAGCCAGGCTGGGACCCAAGCCCACAGCCGAGTTTGACATTTTCCCCGGCAAAACTGCTCCGCCCTGAGTTCTTGGGAAACATGAATAATCATCTCATACCATCATCACTGGGATGATGGAGGGTCATGTGAGGGAGGGCGAGTCAGGGAGGGATGGCTCAGGGCCGGCCCTGGAGCTTCCCCGGTCCCCAGGATAGGGTCAGGCCTGGCCTCCCTGAGGCCTCCCTCCTTCGGCACCCAGCATACCGGGTGGGCCTCCAGTGCGGGCTTTACTGGTGGGACAGGATGGAAAGACCTGGGAGGGAAGCTCCCTTGGAGAGGGGATTCACATCAAGAAGAGGGGCCCCAGGGTGCAGGAGGATGCACCAGTCCTCACCACCCATCCACTGGAATTGTCAAGCATACCAGCGGTTACTGTTTAAGGCTCATCAGGTGTCCCAAGGCTGAGGCAAGAATCCTAGAACTTGAAGGGTGCAGTGGAAGCGCAGCATCCCGGAGGGTCACTGACCTCCCTCTCTCCCAGACAGGGAGCGCTGTGAGCAAAGCTATGGAACAGGCTGCTAACAGCCCAGGGGGCGGCAGCAGTCCAAGCCCCTCCCCCTCCCCACCTTCCCAGGCCGAGAGCCCAGAGGTAGGAGAGGGAGACTGCCTGACCCCTGCTCTGCTGGGGTAACCCAGGAGGGACCCTGGACAAATGGCTGTGGGGACGTGCCCCCGCCCGGAGGCATAGCGAGAGCGCGCGCGCGCACACACATACACGCACATTCATAGAGGCAACCTTCACTTTGTTGCCTGCCCCGCAGCCCCGCTGTCTCCTCCAGCTCCAAAGCCTCCAAAGCCCCCAAAGACTCCTGCCGCGCCCGCATACGCCGCCGCGCCCCCATACGCCTCCGCGCCACCCGCTACCTACCAGAAGCGGAGGGCTAGCTAGCCCTGGGCAGCCCCTGTTGACCGCGTCCCAGCATCTCCTGGCTGTGCTAGTAGCTGCCGGCCCTCCGCACTAGATCAGCAGCCCGGAGGGGGTCGCCGATGTTTAGCAGGAGCGCAGGGCTGGCCGAACCCCAAATCTTCCCCCTGGACCCCGCGGTGCCCCACAGGGCTCCACGCTCGCCCGGACGGTCTCCCCACTGAGTGCTAAAGCCCGGAGCCCCCCGCGGCGCAGCGCGTAGCTCCCTGCCGGCGTCCCTCTGTCCTGGGCTCCCCTCACCACTGGGCCGGACAGAACCTGCAGTGTCTTCCCTCCACTCCCCGCCACGATCGGATCTGCCCCCCACCCCCGCGGCTGCGGCAACTGCCTCGGAGGCCCCCTGAACAACCAACCAGTCCCCTTTTCTCTTGGTGCCTGGGCACCCCCCGGCCCTGGACAACAGTGTGCCCCCCCAACCGCGCACACGAATAAGGACATGGACACGGACACGCAGGGATACGGAGACAAACACAGAGACACAGAAACGCACAGAAACACACAAACAGAGACACACATACACAGAGCCGCACGCCAAGAAAGCCCGGCACACACACACACACACACACACACACACACACACACACACACACACACACACACAGTGGCGCACACACCACCACAGACCTCCCACCTCTCTCTCTCCCACCTGGCCGTTCGTCCAGGAAACTTTGCTAACCTGCGCACCGCTGTCGCCGCTGCGGGGTCGGGGTCCTGGTCTGGGTCCGGGTCCGGCTCGGGAGGGGGAGCTCCGTCACTCGCCTCCCAGCCCCGAAGTTGGGGCTCCGGGCTGGGGCTCTGCGCTTGGGGGCCGCTCTCGCTCTCGCAGACTGGCTCCGGTGACCGGGACTATCCCATCCTCATCCTCAGCCTCTTCCTCCCTGCCTCGGACTCTGGGCGTCAGCGTCCGTGTCCGTGTGTGTTCCTGTGTGTCCGTGTGTGTGTGCGCGCGTCCTGCGCGCGCGATCTTCCCCTCCGTCAGACACCCACAGACATAGTCCCCCACCCACAGCCCGCGTCCTCAGCTGCCACCCCCGCTGCCGCCGCCGCCACCCCCGCGGCTGCCTCCCAGTCGCCCCCGCCGCCGCCGCCGCCGCCGCCGCTGCTCTCACTTCCTCTTCCTCCTGCTGGCCAGAGGCTCACTTTACATCTGCAGGGCGTCCCGAGCCCGAGTGCCGAGCTCCCTCACTCCGGGGTTGTGGGATCCGTCGGACCGGGCCGCTCGGGGGCTACCCGAGGGTCCCGGCGACCCCTGCCCGCAGGCTCGCACTGGCTTCCCGCACCCCAATCCCGACACTCTCTGGGTCCTCGCTCCTGTCAGGACCGACTGACTGACCCTTTGAAGGGGCTTGTGGGGGGCCGATGACCCTTTCACCGAAGGGCACCGGGACGCGCTCGCCGGGAAAGCTACTGTGGCTCTCGGGACAGCTGCACGGGGCCGCCCCGGCTTGTTGTTTGTGTCTGCTTTGGAGCAGGGCCACCGGGACTCTGGGACTTGGCAGGCTGTCCTTTGGAGCAGCAGGTGCAGCTTCGATTCCCAGACCGCGGGCTGGATCCGGGACCCTCGGGGGTCAGCCCTGTCCGGGAGGGGCGAAGGAAGGCCGAGAGCGCCGGGAGCTGCTGGCTCCCGGTTACCAAAGAGTGGAGTCCGAATTTGAACCCAGCTCCTCGTGGTTAGTAGCAGAGCTGGAAGGGACTTCAAAGGTCGTCCAGCTTGACGCCCCTCCCATTTTACCGAGGAGCAAAATCGAGGCTCATAGGGAACTCGGCTTACCCGGGGTCGCATAGGAAAGTACAAGGGTAGAGCTTCTAGCCCAGGTCCCAGGAGACGCGGCCTCTGCCCCCAGAGTCACCACTCTCCTTCCAGAACTCCAAGCCTGTTTTTCGCTTTCCTTCCTCATTCTGTCCAAAATAACCTGACAGACTTATTAAAAATAATAGCTGGCTTCAGTTCTCAGTCACCAACATTACGTATGTGCCCACTGTGCCCAGGCACTATGCCAAAGCCCGGAGCCTACAAACACAGGCAAAACAATCCCTGCCCTCCAGCAGCTTCCAGTCTAAGAGGGGAGATACCGCGTGCACAAAGCTCTATCGGGATCCGTAGGAGATGATGGGCTGAGAGAAAGCCCCGAAATTAAGAGAGCTTGGGGAAGCCTGGGGAGCCAGCAGGAAAAGTGAGGAGAGGGAACACTGTAGGCATGAGAGTCACCAAAGAGAAAGTCCCCGGAGCTGGGGGGGCAGGACTGGAAGAGGTGGATGTCTGCCTTTGGATGGCACTCGGGCTTTCCTGTTTTTTCCTGGAAATCCCAGAGTTTGCTGGTGAGGCCTACCTAAGTCACTGTCCCAGGCTGAGTGCCCGAAGCCTGTTTTAGTGACTAAAGGAGTGTGGAGGATTAGGTAGAGGCCTGAGGCAGGCAGCTACAGCAGCGGGGCTGAGGGAAAGGGGGCCTGATGCAGTGTCCAAGAGAGGCAGGATCTTGTTCTAGAGAGGTTTGGGAGGCAAGCTAGACAGGCATGGAGGCTGTATGGGCCATGGGGCTAAGAGACAGTGGGGAATCCAGAATGACTCCCAGGCTGTGAGCCTGGTGCACTGGGAGGAAGGTGTGCCCTTGAGAGTAATGGGGGGAGGGTGTAAGGGGAAAAATAAGGGTCAGGTTTACGCAGTAGTCTCCATACATCACCCCATTCGTTTTAGGGAGGAGGAAACTGAGGGTCAGAGGTGACTTGCTCATGTTCCCACATCTAGCTAAGTTCAGAGGTATGATTCAAACCCGGGACTCCTATCTCCAAGTCCATTCCCCCTACACACACCCAAATTGCCTCAAATCCAGATCTATAGAAATGTTTCTGTAGATGGGCTACTAGGTGGTACAGTGGATAGAGGGCTGGGCCTGAAGTCATGAAGACCTGAGTTCAAATTTAGCCTTTAGACTTAGCAAGTCACTTACCCCTGTTCGCCTCAGTCTCCACGTTTATAAAACCACTACAGTATCTTTGCCAAGACGACCCCAAATAGAGTCACAGAGAGTCTGCTGTGACTGATGTGACAGAACAGCCAACGAGATGCTTCCACCAGCAGGTGAACTATTATGCTGTAAGTGGCCTGAGAGGAGACACTGAGAAGTACCCCTCTATTCCTAGGGCTCAGTACACACCCCAGGAATGGTGTTTCTAGGGAGACACTGCCCAAAGCTAAGAACTAAAACATGGGAGATTTACATGGACAGACTACTTCTGAGGAGAGGCTACTGGCCTGTAAACTAGGGCCAAGTTATGGTAGCCAGTGGGAAAGAATGGCTGGAGCAGCACTCTGGGCAGGAGGCTGGCCTCTCCAAGGAAGCAGGCTGAGTAGCCTAAGACCCAAGGCATTCTCCAGACCGTATAGTCAATTTCTTCATAATCGTTGGAATGGGGCTGACTATATTTTGCCTTTCTCTGTGTCCCCAGTATCTGGGAATACAAAAAAAAAATGTCACTAAGCACAGTACCTGGAACATAGTAGGCACAGTACTTTCTGACTTGCTTGAATGACCTTCAAAGAACCATTGGTTTTTCTAGGCACTTGTTCAAGGAGTTGAACAGGTTGAAGTCCTACTGGGAGCCAAGAGGAGACCTCAGACTCATAAATGAAGTTTTTGTCATGATCCCCCAATCGCCCAAGTACAATGAACAAGGATGACAAAAGGCAAAGAGGAGTTACCATCAAGAATCCGAGGGAACAGAGTCCAGCTTCCAGCGAGCTTGGTAGAGGAAGCTTGGGGGAGTGATCTGCAGAGTGGCCCTAGCTTGTGTACAAAGGGGAAGCTGGCCACAGCCCTCACTCCTCTTTGAGGGAACAAAGTGTCCTCATTGGAATGCTCCCTTGATAATGACCACTCCCATCTATACTGCCCTCCAAGGTCTGGAAAGTCAAGTCTCTCAACAACTCTGTGATGGGGGAGTGGGAAACTCAGGCCAGTCTCCTAATTCCAGGTCCGGGTGTGTGTGTGTGTGTGTGTGTGTGTGTGTGTGTGTGTGGTGTGTATGTATAAAGATGGACACAGAGGTCCCCAAACACTTTGAGCTAAGTTATGCTCGGGAGGGAGCTGGCTTCTGTGAAGAGGCAGCATCAGCTTCTTCTCCAAGAGATGCTGGGGAGGATCAATTGATGGTTCCTTGGAAGGGTATGGAGGCAGCTCTGGGTGGGTGAGAGGCACCAAAGGCTCTCAGAACAACTAGCCTTCATTACCAGCAGGCCACTCCACTCTGGGCTTTCCCATCTACCTGCTGTTGGGTGGGAGTCATCTGACCTATATGTCCTGCCGCTGGATGCTGATGGTGCTGGAAGAGAGCGGGGCTGGTGTCTTTGCACAGTCCTGCCTCATTTCAATCCACTTCACCTGCATGTCATAGCAGTACCTTCCGGATGTCACGGGTCCTCTCTGAGAATGAAGGATAAACATCAACCTGATTGGGTACCTTCCCCCACCCTTTTCAGCTTCCCTTTAAATGTTATCTTTCCCTTTCCGGGATGGCCGGGACTGCCCTTTTGGCCCACATTTGCATTCCCAATGCTCACTTAGTTCAGTGCCTGACCCAGAGTAAGCACTTAACACATGTTTATTGACCCATAGACCATCTGACATAAACTGGGGTCAGGTCTGCTCTTTTCCCAGTGAATTTCAATTCAACAAACATTTATTAAATGCCTCCTGTGTGCCAGACACTGGGCTAGGAGCAGGATTCGAGTGAACACCTCCTCAAATGTGTTAGCCCTAACACACCTACTCTGGTGGATCCCCATGGGGATAAGTGAAAACGCCCACAGGAACTCGAAGACATTCTAGGAAGTCTGGAGCAAGAAACTCAAAGCCTCAGAGCCGTAGGCGGGGCTGCCATTGTTACAAAAGATGGAAAGTAGGGAAATTGAGGAAAGAAGGCAGATTTGGGAAGTGAACAGCTGGTTAAAGGGAGTTTCTAGTCACAGATTTTGTGTTTCCATACTAGAACTTTCAACAAAAGAATGCAGAGTATTTAGGTAGGATGAAGCTCAAAATAATGGGCACAATTGTCAAGAGGTAGTCAAATAATTGGCTACATTCTTGAAAATATGAGGGAAACACCTTTAAATGAAGAAGTGAGGATGAGAAGGAAGGGGAAGAAACCAAACCTGCCCAGGCATCCCTGGCTTGCCAGACACCAGCTGGAATGTCCCTGGGAAAGGGGGAAAGAAGGGCAGTATAAGGGATCAGGAATTCCCAGAACATAGGCAGGGAGAGTGAAACCAATGGTCCCAGACACAAAGACATCAAGGAACAATAATCAATTTGAGATACTAATGCAGAGAGGCAAATGTGACTACACAGATGCTATTGAGAACCGATAGGATGGACATGATTAGAATATGGACAGGGGAGTGGCAGTTTCTTTTTTTTCTCAATTACATGTAAACAAAATTTTTCAACATTTGATTTTTAAAATATTGAATTTCAAATTCTCTCCCTCCCTCCCTCCTCTTCCCCAGTCTTGAGAAGGCAAGCAATTTGATATCGATTATACATGTGCAGTTGTGCTAAACATTTCCATATTAACCATGTTGTAAAAGAAAATGCAAACAAAAAACCCCGAGAATAATAAAGTAAAAAATAAAGTATGCTTCAATCTTCATTCAGACTCCACAGGTTCTGCCTCTGAAGGCAGACAGAATTTTTCATGAGTCCTTCAGAATTGTCTTGAATCATCATATTTCTGAGAACAGCTAAGTCACTCACAGCTGATCACTGTTACAATGTTGCTGCTACTGTGTGTGATGTTCTTCTGGTTCGGCTCACTTCACTTTGCATCAGTTACTACATGTCTTGACTGATGGGTTTTTTTTTTCTGAAACCAACCTGGTCATCATTTCTTATAGTACAATAATATTCCATCATAATCACATACCACAGTCTGTCCAGCCATTCCCCAATTGATGGGCGTCCCTTTAATTCCCAATGCTTTGCCACCTGCAGAAGAGTTGGACAGAGGTGTTGCAGCTTGGTGGCACAGCAGATAAAGCACTAGGCTTGGAGTCAGGAAGACTGACCTTCGTGGACTCCAATCCAGCCTCAGAGACTTACTAGCTGTGTAACCCTGGGAAAGTCATTCATCCCGTTTATCTCAATTTCCTCATCTGTAAAATGAGGATAAGGATAAGGAAATGGGAAACCACACCAGTATTTGCCAAGAAAACACCAAAATGGAGTCGCAAAGAGTCAGACACAACTGAGCTAACAAACAATAATAAATATTTTTGTTTAAGTATCTCCCTTTTCTTTGATGTCTTTGGGGGATGAACCTAGTACTATTGCTGGGTCAGAGGCAGTTTGTTAAAAATAAATTCTTACATAAGGAAACCAGAGAAACCAAAGGGATGCTCAAGGGTAGACCTAGTGGAGGACATTGGAATGAGTACCAACAAAGGAAGAAGTCCTGTTTTGTGGGAATATATCACAGACCACTGAGGCAGAAAGAAGGATTGGATGAGGAGTTCAGGAAACAGGTAACCTAGAGAGTAAGTACCATGTTGTCATGATGAGTGACTTCAATTGTTCATATACCTTCCTAAGCCTTCTTTTGACAGCAGTAGGTCAATTATTTTTCAAATTTGATTTACTTTCTCTTCTTCCCACCTCTCTCTCCCATTCTTCACCCAAATGATCAAAAAGGAAAAAGAAAACATTCGAAGCAGAAATTTGTAGTCAAGTGAAGCCATTCCTTCATTGACCGTGTCCTCCTTCTAAATTTTGAGGCCAGCACCTTGGTAGACCAGTAGCCTGCTTCATCTCTGTCTCTAAAATCATGGCTGGTCATTGCATTAATCAGAGCTCTAAAGTCTTTCAAAACTGTTTGCCTTTGCAATGTTGTTGTTGTTCTGGAAATCATTCTCCTGGTTTTGTTTGCTCTACTCTGGATCAGTTCATGGAAAATCTTTCTAGTTTTCTCAGAATCTGTACATTTTATCTTTTCTTATGGTTCAATAATATTCCATTCCACTCATCTACCTTAACTTGCTTAGTCATTCCCAAATAGTATCACCTTAGTTTCCCATATTTTGCAACTATGAAAAGAGATGATAGAAATATTTTTTGTGCCAATGGGTTCTGTTCTTCTTTCCTTGGTCTCTTTGGGGTATATGCCTAGTAGTGATAAGGCAAAATCAACAGATATACATAGTTTAGGGATTTTTAGGGCATAGTTACAAATTACTTTCCAGAATGGTGGGAACAATCAAAACTCTATTGTGCATTGATAAGCCTGACACCCTCAGTAAATATAGACTTGAGCTACAAATTACAGCAGTGTCTGTTTCTACAGTGTCTGTTTCTACTGCTTTAAGAGGGACCTGGGCTTTGCCATGGTGGCGGAAATGCCAGCAAATATGACCAGTCTTTGTTCTTCCACATGAAGAATTCTCAGGGCCTTTTGAGGATGATCAGTGTGTAATAGGTGTGTTTAGCCATTTACACTGCAGTACCTTGTACTGTCACACAGGGCTAGTGAATGTCTACTCGCTAGTCAGACTGGCTTGCTTAGATGACCCTGCTTTCACCTTAGCAGGTACAGTGTGGCTAAAGATGGTGTACCACCATTCTGTTACACTCAGATCTTCTAAGGATGCTCAGGGTGGTTCTGTTGGGAGGTGGTACATTCACCACTCTAGCTACTGAGCTCTCACTGAAGCATTTTGATTTATGCCACCAGCTCCTCACAATCATAATTATTTTACCATTTGCTTAAAAATTAGGCAAAAATAATATTTCAAGTACTTATTACAGCAAGTGCATAAGTAATTAAATATCTACACATAAACTTGAGTCATACTCTTTCACTTTCGGAAAAAGTGGGCACACATTTATAGAAACCTTCCAAGAATGCACAGGAGTGAGGAAAACTCACATGACCAGGGCAACTCACAACTTTAGAGCAGTGGACCCCAGTGTTCTCTTTCTTTCTCAGGAATTAGCAATCAAAGTTCCATGATGAATGCAGTTTCTTCACTTAATAGATGCTTTCACTCTACACTGGGTTGATCCGTGCTGTGTTTAACTGAAACGTCAGTGTCTCAGCTAAACTAGCTGATCTGAGTGACTTCTGATTTTCCATTTTTAACACGTTCCTTTGCTTAACTGTATTTACTTATCAATAGCAACTTTAGAATCTATCCCTTTCAGTTTCAAACTTAATTGATGCACATTTGAATCTATCACTTCATTTCTCTCTTCTGATCTTTCTGGGATCAGGCATATTCAGACAAGTTATATTTGTCCCATGATCATACAATAATTCTGCTGCCTCCCTGGTACACTTTGTCACATTCAAAACCATCAACTTCTTTTCTTACAACTCCCAGTCATAACTTAACCCTCAGCAAGTATAACCTAACCTTCTTAGTGTGTTACTGTTTCTCTTGGAATTCTGAGCAGAGACTTAACTCAGCAACAGACTTTAAAGACACAGTACATTTCAAGGGCTTCAGGGAAGTTTGAATGGTATATGACTATGTAATACAAGTATTATGAGAACTGGAAAGGTAAATGGAAACATATGTAATTGTTTATTCACGTGCTCAAAAATACTCACCAAAAGACTCAGCTGACCACGTTGGAGGCATGCATGCTGCTGAGTGGGAGCGTGCATGCAGAGGCTCATTACTAGATTTTTTGGCTCCTGGGTCATGTGAATTTTTTAGCTAGAGCAATCCAGGAAACTTGAAAACATATCATGTCCTTAATCCTGGAAGATTCCCAGCCACTGAAGAGTAACCATGTCAGCAAAGCAGAAAAGGGGACAAAGGGCCTTTTTTGTTATAAGGGATTAGAGACTGGGTCAGAAGGGTGGAGGGATACATTCAAAATTATAGTCACATCAGAACAAAAGATATCATGAAACATTTAAAATTTTTAAAAAATCTCTATAAGGTAGTCGTGAGTTCTTCATGAATAGTCAGCATCATTATTGAGCAAATCTCAGATCTGAAAGAAATTAGTCCAGTACAAAAGGAGATCAGACTATAGAGAAAATATCTTCAATTTTGTCTGAAATTGCAATTCCCAGTGAAATTTGCCTGAAATTGCCATTCCTATGCTAGCACCACTTTTCTGCCCATGATGACCATTATTATTAGCCAAGAAAACTCATGTGATCTTGGTCTTCAGGGAAAGAAACCTAGCTTGGAGCCTAGGGAAATAAGTGTCCTGCTGGACATCCTTGGCTCTGGTTAGACCACATTTAAGGCGCAGGTCCAGTGCTGGGAGCTACATTGGAGGAAGGAGACTGAGATGCTGAAGAAGAGACTTACCCACCCACTACAGTAAGATCAGCTCAAGGAACTAGGAGTGCTGAGCCCAAGGAAGAGATTCCTTAGGGAAAAAAAGTTGTTGCCACCTTCACCCCCTGCCAGCCTCCTCTTCTCCAAACTAAGTATTCCAGGTTCATTTTAATGACATATGGCGTCACCTTAAGTAATAGGATGCCTGTGGCAGCTAGGGGATACTATAGAGCAGTGGTTCTCAACCTGTGGGTTATGTTCAATTTGCAACAATTAAAATACATCCTGCATATCAGATATTTATATTACAATTCATAACAGTAGAAAAATTACTGATATGAAGTAGCAACAAAAATAATTTTCTGGTTGGGGCTCACCATAACATGAGGAACTGTACTAAAGGGTCTCGGCATTAGGAAGGTTGAGAACTACTGCTATAGAGCACCAAGCCTGGAGTCAGGAAATCCTTTGTTCAAATCCATTGTCGGACCATTTATTAGCTGTGTGACCCTTGGCAAGTCAGTCAACCTCTGCCTGCCCCAGTTTCCTCATCTGTCACATGGGGGCAATAGTAGCACCTCCTCCTACTCAAAGGAGACAGTATTGTAAAGCTCTTCACAAATCTTAAGGGGCTACATCAATTCCAACTATTGCTCTTACAGAAGGTTTGGCACAGCCAGTGGTGGTCATTCCTAGTGGTTTCCCCTTCCCTTCAGAGGAAGTAAGTAGTTTATATCAGAGACCAGACCTGACCCCCAGGTCTTCCTCACTCCTAGCTTGACTCTTTATCTATCATGTTTCAAGGTCTCTCATCAGCATTATTACCACATAATAACAACCACGGTCTGTGAGAGGCAGTGGACAGAGAGTGGACAGAGAAGTCAAGCCTTAGAGCCAGAAAGGCCTGGATTCGGCCCTGGCCCGTGACACATGAGGATGTGACCCTGGGGAAATCTCAGTGCCCTTGGTCTTCCTAAAACGCCAGGCTAACCAAGCCACTCTGGTGCTCAGAAACACACAGTGGCTCAACCATGGCCCCCAGAACAAAACAGACTCCTCAGCTGAGCATTCAGCTCTCTATCTTTCCTGGCCTTTTCCATAGGAGCCTAATCAAACTGGACCCCTAGGGATTGCTCCCATTGGACAGACCCTCCCCCCTGCAGGTACACAGTGCTCCTCCCTACCTAAGGCGGCCTGTCTCCCCCTTCCATCACTCATAGCCTATGTTCCTTCAAGACTCCACTAAGATATCCTCTTCTTTGTGAAACCTTTCCTGATCTAGCCAGCTCTTGGAGCTCCACCCCCTTCCAATGACCTTTTGTCTTTCTTCCATCAGTCTCCTGTTTATGTCCCCAAAGGATGCAAACCCTTTGAGACTGGCAGCAGGAGCAGAGCAGCCCCCTCCTCAGCAGCATGCCATGGGCATATTGTCATAATGGGAGCATGGTCAATGAGGGCGTCAAGAACCCCAACCCAGCACTGCTGTTGAGTCTCATCCAGCTCAGCATCTTCACGGTCAGTCAGGAGTCGCTCCTCCCTCTTCACAAAACTCCCTCATGTTTATAGGTTTGAGAAGAGTCCAGGGAGTAAGAGGCCTTGAGATCTGTACATAGCGGGTAGTATGAACTGATAGGATTGGATTCAATCAGTCAATCAACCAATATTTGTGAAGCACCTCCTATGCCAGGAACTGTGCTGAGTGTTTACAATGACTACCTCCTTTGGTCCTCACAATAACTCCCATTTCATGGTTGGGGAAACTGAGGCAGAGAGAAGTGATTTGCTCAGGTCCATACAATTAATAAGTGTCTGAGGTTGGATTTGAACTCAGACCTTCCTGACTCCAGACCCTGTTCTCTATCCCCTAAAACCACAGCCATCTCAAAGTATTCATTTATGTGGAATATTCCCTTCTGTGGGATGCCCCTGCAAGGAAAGGAAAATCAGCATTCAGTCACAGATTCTGAGTGGGAAGGATCTTAGGGATGAGGAAACAGATTGGGGAGGGAGATGACCCAACCCAGTTATGGTCAGGGGTCCTGCCCGGGACGCTCACACAGCTGGGCCTAGCAAACCTGAGGGAGCAACAGAATCAGGCAGAACGCTATGGTGCCTTTCAGTCTGGGAGGGCACAGGCTTTCTTCTCAGAACTCCTAATTACTGCACTCTCTGATAATATTTCAGGATTTAAAAGCACTCTTTCCACTTGTAAATTAACACAAAATGCTGTTTGTGGTCCTGTATGTCTACATCTGGGGACAGAGGGGGTAAAGGGAACCCAGGCGCCCAGGGGCAAGAGCAGAGAAAGAGGGGGGACATCAGGATTCAGCTGGGAAGGGAAGCCAAGGCAACTTGGGGCCAGGAGGAGCCAGAATGGGCCTTGACCCAAGGTGAAAACCCTGGGCTAGCCCCTGACTGTGTGTCCCAGGACAGCTGAGACCCAGGGTCAGTCAGGGGTGGCATTGGCAGCACAACTTCTTCTCTGAATCTTTTTAGTCTAAATCTGTGATTTCATCCTCATAGGGAGCTCCCAGCTGTGGAGAAGCCCATTCTCAGCCTGGATGTAACCGGTCAAGTTGTCACACAGCTAGTTTGTGTCAGAGAAAGGACTTACACCTGGGGCTGCCCAGCCTATGCTCTGCCTTCTGGACACTTTCCAGTCAATCAGTCAGTTATTACTATAGTGTTTTCCAGAGGCATGGGATTCTCCTAGAGAAGTGGAGACAGGAACTTCTTACCCCAAAGATCTTCTCCCATAGGATATAAGCTAGAAAGGATCTTAAAAATCATGTATCCCAGATACGGAACCTAAGGCCCAGAGAAGTACACTGACTTGCCCAAGGTCATTGAGAGTAATGGCAAAATCAGGACTTGAACCCTGGTCCTTCCAGCATAAATCTGAAGTTCTTTCTAACCAATTCTGCCCCAGAGCCTGAAATTGCCTCAAAGGGACTTGGTCCTCTTGACTCTCTGGGAGGTCACTGGGGTTTGTAAAGACCCCTACTTAACTTTATGTCAGTCACGTTTTTGCTTTGCTTGAGGATTTCTGAAGGCCAGAAGTAGATTCTGAAAAGCCAAGTGGGGAGAATGGAGGGATGGATGATCCCTCTGGAGGGAGGGAGGGAGGGAGCTAGGATCAGGGTTCAGGGCACTCACTTCCAGGAGTGGATGGTGGTAATGCCTTGAGTTCCCAGATGGCTTTAGGGGAGCTGAGCATGTGCTTGGCCAGGAGCAGGCTGACTGGCACCTGCCCAGGTCAGCAGGTTCTGGGTCACCCTTTGTATGCCATGATGGGGGCCAATGGTTTTTCCCATGTTTCACTGCCTAGAATCTCTGCTTCCATAATCTCCTAAACTCATATTCATGTGATGTCTGTACAGATGGATGAAAAACATTTATTACACACCTTCTGTGTGCACAGCCCCAGCTAGAGGTGTACTCCCAAAGGACTGATAGATCTGTAAGAATCCACAAGGACTTGACAGAGTATGGAACATGGGTGGGTGGGCTTCCTGCTGCACCTGCTGACCCCTCCCACAGAGCTCTGCCACACTCTCCAGATTACCGATCACTCCAAGAGTTTTATTTTTATGATTAGTAATAGTCTTTCTCCCCAGCTTTGCAAAGTCAAGCTAGACCCTCTGGGGTCTAGGACCCGCCCTCCCTTGACGTGATCTACCACCATCTTGGCTGGTCCTTTGGCCACCCCTGCAACACTCATGAACTTGCTCCGGACCCAAGCAATCCATCCTGGTCTGATGGCTGCTAGAAAAGACAGAGTACGTGAAAGACTAGTCTGAGGCCAAGGGCAGCACCCGCAGTTCTTAGAAGGGGTCTCAAGGATACGTGAGAAGACTGAGATGGACAAACGTACCCCTCCACGGCCTCATTTGGTGGTTCCACTTGCACAAGTTTCCTGGCTAGGGGAGGAAGGGGGGAGGGAGAAGGAGGGGGTGTCTGGGCGAGGACTGGTTTGGCAGTGACGGGGTGTAATGTTAATGAAATCAGAAGATCTTCCATGCCCCTTTCTATTGGCACCTCAAAGGCTTAGCTCCTTACTTCCAGTTAACTCCTTGGGAGTAATCACAGCTGGAGTTGAGAGGAGAGTGGATTGGAAGCACCTGGGGCAATC
>CM053599.1:3894258-3911844 GCA_028646575.1 Pseudocheirus occidentalis
TCCTCCTCCTCCTCCTCCTCCTCCTCCTTCTCCTTCTCTTATTCCTCCTTCTCTTCCTCCTCCTCCTCTTCCTCATGACTTTAAAACCTATTTTGGCCACAGATCTTCCATCACTGGGGAGCATTAAAATCTTTTAGCTTCATCTAGCTGTTGTTTGTTGACTAACATGGTTAATTGTTAGAGCCATTCTTGCTGACTTCCCCTTACTCATTTAAAATGAGGTTTGGAGGGAAGGGAAGAGACAATGGACTTACGGGATCATTATGAAGTCAGTTTCTCTCAGATTTCCAGTCTGATTTGTCTCTTCTTGTTCACAGGCTAATTTAAACGCTGCTCAATTCCTTTCCAAATGGAAGGGCTTATGACTGAGGCCCCACCGATTTTCCAATACTCTGCTCACTGACTGCATCTGTCTGATTTAGAATTCTTCACAGCGCCCAGTCTGAGCTCCAGCCCTGAATGTGGAAGAGGGAATTGATAGGAAATGGGTGACAATGGGATTCAAAAGTCTGGAGGTGCTGAGTGTAAGAGCCCTACAGACTCCGAAGGAATTATCGCACAGTAAAAAGAAGAAAATCAATCCCCTCACTTTGGCAGCTCAAGATGAAGATGGTATTTCAGTGGCTGCTCTGTTTTCCTGCTTGCATTTATTATTCCGTTATTAGGAAATGTCATTTTGCCGATAAAATATTTTGTCTCGCTTTCAGGTTCTATTTGGTACAGCTTTTAAGTAGTAAAAGTGCAGTCTCACAAACCATAGTGCTGACACACTTGTCAGCTTCCAGGGCACATCTACCTGAGTTTTGAGGGAGCCTGAAACAACTGTTTGCAGGAGGGTGGGGCGATGCACGGGTACACACACACACACACACACACAGACACACACACACACATTCTTTCTGTGTCTCTAATTTACTTTCTGACTCTGTCTCTCACACACTCGCTTTGTCTCTGTCTTTCCATCTCTCTCACACACATATTCTCTCTCTCTTTCTGACTCTCTCTGTCTTACACACATACGCTCTGTCTCTGTCTTTTTCACACACACACTTTCTCTATCTCTCATGTACACACTCGTTCTCTGTCTCTCACACATACCATCTCTGTCTCACACACAACACTCTTTCCGTCTGTCTCTCTCTTTCTGTTTCTCTCACACACACCGTCTCTCATGTAGACACTCTTTCTGTCTCTGACTCTCTGACACACACACACACACTCACATTCTCTCTGTCTCTCACATAACACTCTGTCTGTCTCTCTCACACACCATCTCTTTCTGTCTCTGTCTCCTCCTCTGTCTTTCTGTCACACAGAGACAGACACACAAGTTCCTTAGAGGATTCAATGTGCCTCGTGCTATCTGGTTTTGCTCCATTCTCCCATTCTCCAGTTTGATCTGGCTCTGACCACTGGTCATCATTTTCATCTTCCTGATATCTCCATTGTCCTCTATCTTTCCCAGCCTGTTGTTCACATTTACAGCTCCTCCTCCATCAGGGTCCCCATGGACCATGGGGAGGTAGCTGCGATGCAGTTTATCCAGCCTCTTTTGATCCAGCTCGGCTCCCTTATATTCCATGTGTATCAGGAGCATCAATTAGTCACCTGCTGATGGCTGCTTTTCTCAATCACTGGCCTAGGCAAGAACCACCTTAGGCTGTTTCTGGGGTGGTGGTGGGGGGGGGTTGGAGCTTCCCATTCTATCTTCTCTCCTTTGCAAGTGCCACAGGAGCTGGTGGTTTTCTCTTTCTCTGGTCACTCACTGCCCATTCTTCATCCTGTTTCTTCCCTGCTGGAGTCCTGAGAGTCTCATGGTTTCAGCTAAGGAAGAACATACCTAGACCCAAGTATCAATGTGCCAGGGAAGAACAATGAAGGGAGGAGAGAAGGGAAAGAGTGGAAGGAAGCTTCCCCACATCTTATTGCAATCATCCAAGGACATCCAAGGACATTATCCCCCTAGGAGGGGAAAGTCCCTCCCCTATCAGAGTTCATAGCCCCCCAGGGACAAGTCCTGTGAGGCCCAAGGAAGGGAGGAGTCATTTTTTCAGCTCTTGAGGAACCAGCTACTAAAAGTCCCTCAGGAACGGTGACCTGCTTCAGTGGAGGATGTGTCCATATGGACAGCATTATAGGATCCTAGCCTTGGAGCAAGGGGGTGGGGGTGGGTGGTGGTGGGGAGAAAGGAGGTGGGGGGGAGGGAGGGAGTAAGCCTTGAAGCAGCAGGCACTGCGCTGGGAGCCTTATAATTATTACCTCACAACAACCTGGTAGGTAGGTGCTGTTATTAGCCCTATTTCAAAATCAGGAAACTGAGACAGATGGAGGTTAAGTGATTTGTCCAGGAACACAGTAAGGTTGGATTTGAACTCAGCTCTTGATGATTCCATACCCAGGGTTCTATCCACAAGCTGTCAGGCTGCACAGCAAGGACACCTGGAGCAGGAGACCTTTCCACTTTGGAACCACCTTGGCAGAAATCGAAATCCACACTAATCACTCTAGCACTGAAAGAATAAAGGGGCTCAGAGGGATAAGCGCATCCCCAATGACCTCCCATAGGCACTAGTACTGAGGATGGCTTTTTTAAAGAATACTACACTGTGATTTCACTGGTGCAGAGACTACAGTGAGGGTGCTGGATCAGTAAACACATAGAGGGGGTGGCTAGGTGGGGCAGTGAATAAAGTACCAGCCCTGGAGTCAGGAGGACCTAGTTCAAATGCGCCTCAGACACTTAACACTTACTAGCTGTGTGACCTTGGGCAAGTCACTTCATCCCAATTGCTCCTCCAAAAAACAAAACAAAACAAAACAATAAACATATTGAGATCAAAAAGCCTGGCCATATCTCTCCACTCGGGCCAGTGCCTGTCTCTTGCTTTATCGGGAGGTATTTCCAGCCCCACTTGTCCTAGAAAGCTCGTCCTGCTGCCTAAGGGCTTGCAGCCAGCCCCTCTGGCCACCACCTACAGAAGGCGACCCCCCAAACCAGGAGTGCATCTGCTTCAGAGACCCCAGTGTGCAGTGAAGGGCTTGGGAAATTTTCCCTTTTCTCTACACAAGAGAAGAAAACAACATCGTTTGTCTAATAGGTGCCTCCAGAAAAGAAGAATAAAAATTGGGGTTTGTTTTATTTAATTTAAAACCAGTTTCTTAATCAGAAAATGTCTTGAATGTCAGGAGTCATCGGCAGTGAGATGGTTTGTCTGACAAAGCTTTCAGCTCTCTCCGGGGCTCCTTCCTTCCCCCTGTGACATGATGGCTCATGAAGCTCCCAGATGTGGCTTCCCACCACTGGGCACAGATGCAAATGGAGACAGAGATGGGCTGCTGAGTATAAGAAACACTGAGCATGCTGGTTTGTGAAGGTCCTCTGGGGCCTGGTTATGGAGGCACTCTAAATGTGGGGTGGCTGCAATGTGGTCATCTTGAAGCTCCATGAGAGCAGACTCTGACTCTCCTAGCACTGAGCTCGAGCTCAGTGCATTGCATAGAGCAGATATTTAATAAATGTTTACTGTCCAGGGTCAAATGAAGGTGTCCCAATGTTAGCTGGAAAGTTCTGAGGGCTTGAGTTCTGCTCTAACTGGACCAGACCTTCAATCCCGTAAGTTCCTGGGCTGTTCAATTCCTAGAAATGGTAGCAGGGGCAGCTGGGATTGTCCGTAGCAACCATTCAAACATGTTATTCCTGTTTTCTTTTCTTAGCGTCATTTTGGGAAACCATCTTTTGCCATGGTTACAGCGCTGTGTTTGTGAGGCTGGCAGCTCTGGCTGCGGTTTTAGCCACTGTCAAGCAGCTCTCTTCCGCAGTCTGCCACCAGAACTGGTCCAGCCAGTCCCTCAGTGACATCTGCCCAATCATCCTGTGAACTATTGATTCCCAAGTGTGGGGGGAGTACTTTAGAGCATCTCCCCAAAGCCAGCCTCCTCTGTTTCCAACCAAGCAGGGAAGGGAGAGAACCAAGCTGTCAAACAGGTTTTATCTCAAAGCATTCATGCAATAAATAAACAGGAAAATAAATAAAAACCAGGAGGTGAGGTTAACCAGCCAAGAGGGGCCCTTTCTGTTCTTTTGTGGGGAGGCGGGAGAGACTGGACGGAGAGCAGCATGGTCGCTGCCAGACACACGAGCCTGTGGAAATGACCCGGGCCCTGGAAGGACTTGTAGCAGAAGGCTGATGTTCTTTGTTAAATCCCCTGAAATCTTGAATTTGGATTTCAAAAGAGATGCCAAACAAGTAACTGTTCATCTTGGCACATCATTCAGCCAGTACACCGAGGATGTCGATGGGTTATAGGAGTGTGTGTGTGTGTGTGTGTGTGTGTGTGTGTGTGTGAGGTGGGCGGAGGGGTCTGATACTAATGAATCCTAAACAGGCAGCTTCAAACCCCAGAAGCCAGAGGCTGGTGTCAGATGGTCTCATGGAAGGATGGCCTTTCACTGCCTTTTTGCTCTTTCCTGGTGAATCTGGGACCTAACTCCTCGCCTGAAATTTTTTATGCAGTAATTTTAGAGAATCAGAAGAATCTTGGGTCTCATCCTACTTTTTTCCCTGTTGTGGGGAAAAAATCCAAATTGGCCAGAAAGGCCTTGGAAAATTCTTAACCTGGGGAAAAGTATTAACTCTTAACAGGAGGAAGAGTGTTTTCTATGAAAGAGTAATAAAAACACAGTCTTGGGAAACAAGAAAGGCTTTTTGGGGAAGTCTGGGGGGGGGAACAGGCCCTTCTACAATTTAGAACATGTCTCCAGAGACTTGGGAAACAATGACAAAGACAGCTACAAGGAAGACAGACACCAACATCTTCCTTCTGCCAAGAGAGAACAAGGGGCTCTCTTTCCCCGCTCTGCCCGGAGACGGCTGGCGATGGGATGAACAGCCCTACAAGCTCAGCCCCTCCCATGTTTAGAAAAATCAAGTTTCCTGGAATTGGGCCTTCCTTGAGGGGAAAAATTCCAATTCTTCCTTCTTCTCGTTCTCCATCTCTGGGAGGACAGTGCTTAAAAATTTTTTTTAAGTAAGATAAAAAAGCAAACAGGCCGGGTGGTGTCTGAAATCACACCATTTCAGAGATGGTTGGAGGGGGCTGTTCCACTAAGTTGGGAGGGAGAGTGGGTGCCAGTCATGGACAATGCCATTGTGTGCCCTTGGAAAAGCATTCCCATTGTCCAGCTGCCTGATGGAGCCAGCGGAGGGGCTTGTGTGTGTGCTCGGGGTCCAGTGTCGGATAAAGAGGCGAAGGCAGTCACAATGTGTTAGCTAGAAAAAAAAAAAAGGAAGCCCTTTTCTATAAAGGAAAAGATTTAGCTAACCTTGTGTGACTGTTCTTCCACTCGCTAGCTATAAATGCGTCCCACCAGTGGCAGCGTGGTGCAGTGGGTAGACAGCCAGCCTCAGAATCAGGAAGAACGGGGCGTAAGTTACACCTATTACATACATTGGGCTGTGTGACTCTGAGCGAGCGACTCAACATTTCTGTGCCCTGGGCATCTGTCCAAGGTCATAAGCTACTCTGGTTGGTTGAAAACATTTCCACACTGGTGGCTTTCTATGCCAATGAAATCTTAGGTCTGGCTTAAAAAAACAAAAACAAGTCCATATTCTTGAATCCAGGATCACACCCAACAGACTGGAGAACTGGAAAGGGCTTAAAAGTCCCCTGCCCCCTGACCCTAGCTCCTCAATTCCTCTGAGCTCTGGATTCAAGGTTTCCCCATCTTAGGCAGGCAGTCCCCAGGGATATGTAGGATGACAGGTACCTCCCTTGGGCACGGAGTCTGTTTTCAAAATGGAGAAGGGACAGGGGCAGAGTTCCAATTGTCTCCACATAAAGAAAATGAAAACTTAGACCCTGTTGGGGAGATGCTCACGTGTAGAAACAGCCTTCTGACCACTGCAGCTGTGCAGAGTGCTGCTGACAGCCAGAGAGGGGCATCCGGGGCCTCTGGGCTGCCAAAAAGTCATCACAAAGCCCATGCACAAAAGCTCACGGTCATTGGGGGCGCTCCACAAGGGACCTGTGGGGAATGTGGTACCAGACTTCTGATCACCCCCACTTTAGAAATGGAGAAACTGAGGCCAAGAAGCTGATTCACAGCAGGGAGTAGAGATGGGGCAGTTCTTGGGCAGTGCTGGGGGGAGGCGTTTCTACCCCTCTGGGCCTCCGCTTCCTCAGGATGTTCATGGGAAGCTCTCTGAGGCTCCTTCCAGCCTGGATCCAACATTCCATGCTGCTTTGCTGCTCGAGCATCACTCAGAGGAGCAGGAATCCCTTTGGTCTTCATTTAGCACTCACTTGCTCTTGTTTAACACACACTTCTAACGAGCTGGTCTGTCTAAGCCCACAAACAGGAGGAACAGCTGCTGTAAACAGACCTCTCATAGCAGTGAAAAGTGAAGTCTGGCAATAAGGGAGGAAAGAGAAAAAGCCTAAGATAAAACAGTCATTTGAAAAGGTCTCATTGTGACAGCAAACAGCCCCTGACACCTCCCTGTGTCCTGCACCCACCAGCTCTCCCAAGTCACTGGACAGGTCTCAGGCTATCCAGCCTGAAGGCATCGTCCAAGCAGAACTATCAACTAAGCTCTTCCTTGGGGCCAGTCACTTTGCTAAGCTCTGGAGACGCAAGGAACGGTCCCTGTCCTCAGGAAGCTTACATTCCACCGGGAGCCTATAGCAAGGTACATACAGAAGAGACAGCAGATAATCTTGGGAGAAAGACAGTAGTTCCTGGGGGTTGGGGAGGCAGGAAAGGCCTCAAAGGAAACCTGGGGCTCTGAGATGAAGAAGAGAGAAAAGTCAGGGCAGGTGCAGGAGAGCGGGGGAGGGGAGATGTGCAGTATAAATAAGCTGGAAAGAGAGGAAAGAGTCAGGTTGTGAAGGATTTTAAATGCTAAACAGAAGAATTAATATTTGATCCTGGAGTTTGTGGAGAAAGAGGTGACAGAGTCAGATGTGCTCTGAAGGAAAATCACTTTGGCTGCTGAGTGAAGGACGGTGGGAGAGGGGAGACAGAAGACAAGTCCAGGCAGACGAGCTGAGAGAGGGGGATGGATCCCAGAGTTATTGTGGTGGTAGAGAAACGATATTTGGCAGTGGTTTCAGGAGGTGGGTGAGTGGGAGTGAGAAGTCCAAGATGGCACCATGGCTGCATGCCTTGGTGATGGGGAGGGTGATGCTGCCCTTGGTAGTGAGAGGTGAGTCCAGAAGAAGGTTGGGTTTGGGGGAAAATTATGACCTGTGTTTGGGGCATGAGCTTGAGATGCCTCTGGAACATCTACATGGAATTCCCAGTGAGTGATGTGGGACCAGAGTGGCATTGTCATATGCATAATGATGACCTTGGCAGAAAGTGTCAAATTATCTTCAGTACCCTTTATTTCATGAAACAGAGAAATGTGCAATATGCTTTGAAGAGATTTCCATCCTAAATAATTTCCTTTACAAACAAAATGTTGGTACCTGAAATGATAACATGTCAGTTTTCTTTTTTTTTTTAAACTCTGCTATCTAGAATAGTGCTTTTTCCAGGGGCTTCTGGATTTTAAGTTAGGGAACAGCAAAGAGGGAATAGATCTGTGATTTTACTCTTTCCAGGGGAGAACAGTTCTGTCTCCAATTTATAGTCTGAGAGAGTTTCAAGAGACCTGCCCATGATCACAGAAGCAGCATGGGTCAGAGAGGGTTCTCCTCCTAGGTCCAAGGTCATTCCTTCATCGGAAATGCCAGGTGGCCCCTCGGTGATTTTATTGTATCATAATTAGCCAAATGTTGGGAGGCTTTTTCCTTTGGACTAAAAACTGGACAAAATGAAAATACTTCAGGACAAATAGTTGATATTCTTATAGAATACATTTCATTAGCTTCAAAAAATAGACTATAATTACTTCAAAGGAAGATCAAAACATCCTCTTCACAGAATGCTTGTAAACACCCCCTCCCCCTTTCTCAAAAGGCTCATTTTAAAAGGCTTTTTTTAAAAATCTGCTTCTCTCCACTACTTTCCTGAGGAAGCTCAACCAGTTTTCAGTCTGCCTAACAATGGGCTTTCCTCCTCCCTCCACCTCTCCTAACCCTGTCCCCTACCCCTAGATTCTCAGCAGAGCTTTGAGTCTTTTTACAGTGTGATGACCATTTAGCAAAACATTTAGCAAACATTCCTTTTCTGATTTTACAATGAAATCTATACCTCTTGTGAGTGTGGAAGAATGCTGAAGCAAAATGAAGGGAGAAAAATCCTTTAGAATCAATAACTTGGCAGCTCAGCTGCTTCCTCAAAAGAGAGTGTGTGTGTGTGTGTATGTGTGTGTGTATGTGCCTGTGTGTGTCTCTCTCTGTGCATGAGTGTTTGAGTGCACATATGTGTGATCACAAACACACAGCAAGAAAGAGATGTTAACTCCAGGAGGAAAGACACAAGACCCATCCCTCACAAACTGGGGGGGAGATCATGTGCCCAGTCTTGGCTTCTTAGGTTCACATTCCTGCCCACACCGTGACAGTGATTCCTACATGAAATGCAGCACCAGAACATGACTCGGGTACTCAAGGAGCGAAAGGAGAGATGTCATCTGTCACGGGGTAGATGAGGAAGGTCAGTGACTGCCGAGGCTGCTGTTTGTGGACCCAATACTGACAACTGAGCAAGTGATCGCCTTCCTAGAGCCCACATTCAGCAAGTCTCCTGAGACTCGTCCAACCCGACCACCTCTTCCCAATTCCTGGTGATTCGTGTTGAGGAGAAGGATGTTGCCCAGGAGTCTAAAATGTATCTCTACTGATTACAAAGTCCCAGGTGAGAATCTGAAAACCTCAGGTGGCAGAAGTGGCATTTTCATAGTTCCTACTGAATAAATGAGTGAATTAAAGCACTTATTAAGCCTTCATTGTTTACAAAGCACGGTGCTGAGTGCTGAGAGTATGAAGAGAAAAGTCAGATAGTCCCTTTTCTCAAGGGCTCTGTTGTAATGGGAAACATAACACAGGAGGAAGGTCTCAGCTGCAGGTCAGAGGGATAGGTCTTGGGGTCCTGAGGGCTCCACAGCAGGGCAGATGGTCAGGCCTCTTTTTTCATGTCATTTCCACTGGTAAAGTCATAGCAATTCCTAATATGGAGCCACTGGACAGGTCAAGGACTTTGGTGATCAGCCCCTCCTTTTCCCAGTCTTCAGGGTCTGTGGCTGCAGACCCTGCAGGAACACCTCTCCTGGGGGCACCTTCCCGAGATGATGTCTCAGGGAAATAGGCTGGAAGCCTGGCTCTTCCCAAGGCTCTTTGGTTCAACGCTTTGGGTTCTCCTCGACAGGATCTGAGGGGAGATGGTGGAGAAGGTGGTGGTCTGGCTTGCCTGGCATGTTCTGCCTGCTCTCTCTCCCTAAGGGTGCCTGCCCCACTGTTTAGCCAGGCTGCCTTGCCTGTCCTGTGGCTCCTTTTGATGGAAGGTAGAGAATTCAGAAAAGACAGATCAGGGAAGGGAACATTTGGCTAAGAGATGGTGCCTCAGAATGGGATTTGCATTTTTGGCTTGGCCAAAGATTGAGTATAGTTAACATAAGCAGATTTTTAAAAAATCTCTGAAGTCTTTCAAATTCAACTAAGGACTTCAAAAGGAAGGAGAAGAGGGAAACTCCTTCCATGTGTCTGCTCAGTGAGATGGCACAGACATGATGCGTTATGATTCAGGAAAAACGGTTATTTCAACAAGCATTTATTAAGTGCCTACTCTGTACCAGGTACAATGCCAACAGCTAAAGAAGCCAAAAAAGCAAAAAAAAACCCCACGAAATCCAAAGAAGAATCTGCCCTCAGGAATGGGGGAGACGACAAGCAGACAAGTGTGTGCAGACACAATGGGCAAATGCAGGACAAATGGAGAAATCTCAGGGGGAATGCACTAACATTGGGGAGAATGTGAGGGCAGCTGGAGGGCCCATGGAGAGAGTGCCAGTCTTCAATCAAGAAGGACCAAGTTCCAATCTGGCCTCAGACAATTCCTAGCTATGTGACCCTGGGCAAGTCACTTAGCCCTGTTTGCCTCAGTTTCCTCATCCCTAAAATGAACTGGAGAAGGAAATGGCAAACTGCTCCAGTATCTCTGCCAAGAAAATACCAAGTAAGGGCCATGAAGAGCTTGATGGGACTGAAATAACAAAGGAAAAGCTTCTTGCTTCAAGCTGACTTTGAAGGAAGCTAGAGAACCAGGAGGCAAAGATCATCAGGGAGAATGATCCAGGTGCAAATGCTGAGAGTCAGGAGGAAAAAAACAGTGAATGTGACTGGTGATTCACAGGCACTAATGCCCAGGAAGAAAGAACTAAACCTGGCATGGCTGTCTATCTACAGACCCACCAAGTATGGATAGGGAGCAGGCTAATGCAAGGATCCTAATCCAGCCTCATCTGCAATGCTGAGACTCATTGGGACGGGACTGAAAAAATGGACCTGCTTTTAAAGGAAGAGAAGGGACTAGAGCAGCACTGAGTATGAGAAGGCACACCCCCATGGAGAAATGCAAGCATCAGCCAGAAGGAGTGTGGTGGCCAGATTTGGGGTGAAGAGCCAAGGGGGCTCAAATGACCTGGCCAAAGAGATGGCCATCTGCCCCATCGAGGCCCTTCTGTCAAGGACAGGACTGCTGTTTGATTCTTGCTTTGTCTTAATGATAATTAATATATATGATATATAATAATATAATAAAAAGAATTACAATTATGACCAAAAAGGGAGATGTTTGCTGAAGTAGAAATGCTGACAACTTTGGGGTTATGTAGCAGCTGCATTCCCAATTTTAGGACAGAGAAGCAGAAGGCATATTCTGACATGGACCCTTAATTTTAGGGGCATAGGTTTGCGAAGACATAGGTAGCATTACTGTGACCAAAACTGCTTCAGTAGTATCAGTATAAGAAGGACTGGAAGCTTTAAATATCAAACATCTGAAGACATGAACAAAGCCTGATTCTCAACATGATTCTTGATTTATTTTTCCCTTCTCATATGTGCTTAGAAAATAGCATTTTTTTCCCCTCTCACACATCCCCCTCCTCCACTGGGAAGGAAAACAAGAAAAGCAAAACCTTTCAAATGATGTCTGGTCAGTCAAAACAAGCCCCAAAGTGGTCATGTCTTGGAATGGACATCTTACTGTGCATCTCCAGCCCATCCTCTCCGTCAGGAGATGGACAGCGGGCTTTATTGCTGCTCCTCTGCGATCATGGTCACTCATTCCCTCAGAGTCCTTAAGACTTTCACAGTTTGTTTGTTTTTTTTTTATAATGTTGCTTTTATATAAATTGTTCATCTTCAGAAGAGAAAAGAGCCAAAATAAGAGTAAGTCTTCATTCTCCTCCACTATCCTAGACCGTTCACACTGAGCAGCAATTGTGGTTCTGTTTTGAGATTCTTATTTCCTCTCCTGTAGCTTCAGAAAGCTCCTTAATAGTCTGTGACATTCAGAGCTCATCCTGGGCCCCACCCTGGGCTCTCTCATTTCCTTTTCTTCCCAAAACACTCCTATTTTCTCTCTGCTCTCCAGTCTGTCTGTCTGTCTCTCTTCTTTTCTCTCTCTCTCTCTCTCTCTCTCTCTCTCTCTCTCTCTCTCTCTCTCTCTTTCTCTCTCTCTCTCTGTCTCTGTCTCTCTCCCTCTGTCTGTCTGTCTCTTTCTCTCATTTTCCATTTCAAACTCTCTCCCTCCCTCTCCCCCTTTCCCCACTCATTGAGAAGGGAAGACATGCAAAACTCATTTCAAAGATAAAGTCAAGCAAAGCAAATTTCCACATTATCCATATTCATAAAGGAAAAAAAAAGAAAAGGGAAAAAAGAGGGAAAGAGTATTAGTGCACCCTGCGAGTCCGTCAGCTCTCTTGCCTCATCTCGCGTTCACTGGGACTGTGCTGGGGCATTGCACCGGTCAGGGCTCAGAAGTCGTTCACAGCTGATGGTCGTTGTAGATGCTCAGTCGTTTTAGGGTGTCTGATTCTTCATGGCCCCACTTGGGGTTTTCTTGGGAAAGATATTGTAGGGATTTGCCATTTTTTCTCCAGTTCATTTTACAGATGAGGAAACTGAGTCAAACAGGGTGAAGTGACTTGCCCAGAGTTGTACAGCAAGTGTCTGAAATCAGAATTGAGCTCAGGTCTTCTTGACTCCAGGCCCTGCACTCTACCCACTACACCACCTAGCTACTCTGTTACCATGACAACACTGCTGTTACTATGCCAACTGTTCTCCTGGCTCTGCCTGTTTCACTTTGCGTCAGTTCATACAAGTCTTCCCAAGTTTTTCTAAAAGCCATCTTCTTCATCATCTCTTGTAGCACACTCACATTCCATCACATTGATACACTGTAACTTGTCCAGCCATTTTCCGGTTACTGGGCATTCCCTCGGCTTCCAATTCTTTGTCGCCACAAAAAGAGCTGCTACAGATATTGTGGTATATCTTTGACCTCTTTGGGCACAGACCTGTTAGCGGTATCGCTGGGTCAGAGGACGTGCACGGATTTGTAGGTTTTTGGACATGGTTGTGAATTGCTCTCCAGGATGCTCGGACAAGTTCATCGCTTCAACATTGTTTTAGTGTCCCAATTTCCTCGCATCTTCAGAATTTGTCATTTTCCTTTTCTGTTAAGTTAGTATGAAGCGGTGCCTCAGACTTGTTTTAATTTGCATATCTCTGATTTTTAGTGATTTGGCGCTTTGATTTCTTTCTCTGAAAACTCCTTGTTCATATCCCTTGACCATTTAGCATTTGGAGAATAGCTCTTACTTTGTTATGAGTTTGACTCAGTTTTCTATATATTGGAGAAATAAGACCTTTATTAGCATAACTTGCCGCAAAGATTTTTTTTCCAAGTTTCTTGTTTTTATTCTAATTTTAGCAGTATTGGTCTAGCTTTGGGGGAACCTTTTTTTTTATTTTCTGTAACCAAAATTGTTCCCTGTATCCCCTGTGAACCTCTGTTCCTGTTTGGACACAAACTCTGTTCTCCATTCTCAAAAGGTAAGTTGGCCCTTCTCCTTTCCCTGAGTAGGCCGTCTATTTTTGACCTGGATTCCATCTCATTTCCTGATGGAATTTGTCCCATTTATCATTTCCTTATCTTGAATTTCTTAATTTCTTCTGATCTTTTGGCTCCATCCTTGCTGCTTACAAAGTGCTAAGGTCTCTCTTTTCCCTTCAAATAAAACAAAACAGCCCTTCCCTTAGTTCTGTCATCCCCTCCAGCGATTCTCCATTATTTCTCCTCCCTTTTGTTTGTAAGCTCCTGAGAACTGCTGCAATCTGCACTCACCGCCTCCCTTTTCTCACCTCTCAGTCACTGCCATCTTATGTTCTGGTGTCTGATTTGCCTAATTTGCATCAACAACGGTCAGTGTCCTTCCAGCTGCTCAACATCAAGACTTTTTCTCAGTCAACATCACCCTTGACCTCCCTCCAACTTTCAACATTGTTAACTGCTCACTCGTATTCCACCCCCAGAGAGAGAACTGATGCCTTCGGAGTACAAATTCAAGTATAATTTTTCACTGTCTTCATTTTTTTTGCAACATGGCTAATGTGAAAATATAATTTGCATAATTTCACACATATAATTGATATATTGCTTGTTTTCTTCATGGGTGGGGGAGGAGCTAAAAGGAGGGATAGAATTGGGGACTCAAAATTTCTTTTAAAAATGTTAAAAAAAATAAGTGCAGATTTTAAAATATCATTAAGTATTGCCTTTTCCTGGAAATTTTCCTTTCCTTGGATTCTGACTCTGTCCTCTCCTGCTTTTCCTCTTTCCATTTTCTGTTTGCTTTCATGTCTCACTTTGTGCTCACTTTGCTACGTGTGAGTATCACAAAACCCTGTGACTTGGGTCTTTTTTACTCTCTCCAGACTGTGGGTCCTTGCACGACCTCGTCTGGTCCCCTGGGCTGAATCATGATCCTTACGATAACTCTCAAATCTATGACCCAACCCTCATCTCTTTTCTGAATTTCAGTCTCTAGATGTTTGCTTGGCATCTCCACCTGGACGTCTCCCTCAGTCCACGAGCAGCTTCTCATCTTACCCACCCCCTCCTCTGAATTTCCTGTTTCTATTGAGTCACTTAGAGTGACTTCCTCAGAGCACCATTTTGTGATCTCCATGCTCAATCAGGTGCCAAGAATTCTGTCTTCTACTTCCTCTGTCGCTCTTCATTCACCTCCTTGCTACTCACATGGTCCCTATTGGATTCATGTCCCCATCTCCTCTCATGTGGACCCCAGAAACAACTTCTAATTGGGCTCCTTAACTCCAACCTTTCTCATTAAAACACGACCTTTCATAAGGCAAAAGTCTGTCAGTCCTGAGCATTGTGAAAATACTCTGTGTCACCCTGTGCTCCAAAGCCTTCAATCAATGATTTCCTGCTGCCTCTGGGATAAAATCCAGCTTCCAAAGCTAGAACATCAAGGAGGGCCTCCATTCTCTTTTCCCAATGTACTGCCCAGACTATCGTCACAGGAAGCCTGGTCAAGTACATATCTGTTCCCTGGTTCTGCACGCTGCTGCCCACTTCCCATAGATTCATAGAGGCCATTTCTTGCATGTGGAATGAATGCCACCCATGCTCATCTCCGCTTTTCCTCACTCTGCTTTCCCCTAAGGCTCCAAAGGAAAGCTGCCTGCACTGGGTCACCTTCCCTGCTCCCTCCATGTAAAAGTGTCCTCTCCTGCCTCCTATACCCTAAGAATCCTTTGATGGCATTTCTTCTTGGCTCTCACCACTCCCTATGTTCATTTCTACCTCTCCCTGCTTAACCCAGGGCTAAAGCCTGAGCATTTCCAAAATCTCTCCTCATTGGTGGAGAGAAGATTGACTGGATGCTCCACACCTGCACGAGGGGAGGGGTAGAAAGAGGAGAGTTTATCTCCTGAGTTTCATGTGCAAATTGTCTTTTCCTCCCAACTACGATGTCAGAGAACAGACTACCTTGTCTTGGTCTGCATTTCCAGCTCTCACCAGAAGACCTGTTGTCTTAAGCAAATACTTAATAAGTGTTTCTTGGATTGCATTGGGTCACCGTAAAGTCCTGGGTTTGGGTTCAAAAATCCAATTTTACACTTACAGGTTGGGGCTGGTGTGTGTGTGGCTCGAAAAGGGCTTTCAGTAAAAAAAAAAAAAAAAAAAAATTCCCGCGAAAGTTAGTGAACCACAAGGTCAAAGTGAATCAGTGGCGGGATATCACAAACCCAACAGACAAGGCCACTTCTGCTCCAGGAAGAGACGCTATGTTCAGAGGAAGTGTGGTGAAAGTCCGGCTTGATCTCCAGAGTCAGAAGCAGGATCCGTAGGTGAAAGAAACAGGGAGGGAGATTGGTGCTTGACAGAATGACAGGCTTCCGCTCTTCTAGAGCTGACGCCCAGAGGACTGCACTTCTCCGGGAAGCGGCCCCTTCCCCTGAGGGATGGCTTGTCAGGAGGGCAGCCCAGGGGACTCAGGCCAGCGGCCAGACCGGACCTCTCATAGTTCCATCGATTTAGAACTGGAGAAGGACCTGAGAGTGACGACTCCTAGACCCTCCCAGGGCCTTTCCCAACTCAGTACATCTGTGATGGGGGCGTGGCTCCCTCAAATTGTGCTAAGCAGAAAATGAGATCTCAGTGGTAAAAGGAGTGTTGAAACCTTCCATGGGGTGCTCTGCCGAGCAAAGTACGGGTGGTCAAAAGCTCTCCTTGCTCCCCAAATTCAGAGTAGGTCTGCAGCTTTGCAGAGATTCCTGAACCTTGGCTTTAACTGCCAGAAAGAAATGTTCAATGCGCCCCACATGCTGGCGCAGAACTAAACATCGGAAAATCAATTCTCAGCGCTGCAGCCCCGCCCCCCACCCCCCCACCCCGCCTCCCGTTCTGCTGTACAGTTTCCCAAGTCATCTTAATTAACTGCAGCCCATACTCAGGATTGCTGTTACAGATGGGTACTATTCACAACAGTTAGCAACCCATTTACACACGCTCTCCCAACGAGAAAACATTATTCATTCAATTAAATGTGTGCCTTTGAAGGCATACAGAGTATTTGGCAGTGGGAAGGAGAGCGTGGAAGGCTCCGCTTGCTGTCCGGGGAAGAGGCTACCCCAGAAAGGGGCCACCCACCCCAGGAAGGGGCCACCTTTAGGGCCCAAGATCCCGGGTTGCTTCGAGCCATCGAGTCTGGGAAGAATTCACTTCAATTCACTTGGGTCCAAGATTAGGGTTAGGCCCTCTGAGGTTCAAAACTGCCTCCGCGTTGGTAAAGTTGCAGAATCCTACCTCAAATCCCAGCTAAAATTCTGTCTTCTGCAGGAAGCCTCCCCCAGCCCCCCTAATTCTGATGGGGGGGGCCTGTCCCTCTCCTCACTCTCTTCCTTTATGCATATTTATTTACTGGTTTTCACCCTCATCAATTGTGCACTTCCTGAGGGCAGGGAGGGGCTTTTACCTCTGTAATCCCCAGCACTCAGCACAAAGCCAGTCACATAGTAGGGGACTAAGGAACGTTTATTGACTGACTGATGGACCTGCACATAAGTCTGACTACTGAGCTCCTAAGTGTTTTATGCCTGGACTGCTTGGGATCCTCCTGCCTCAGTCCTTGGGAGTGCCAGGCCTTCACAGCTGGGCTGTGGGGGGTGGGCACCAGAGTCCAGCTCAATGATGGCTTCCCTAGCAGGCCCCTGGGAGTACCCACTGGCTGCTCACTCCTTGGATGTGAAGCCTGGAACCTTTATGCATCAGGAAGAAGCCTGGAGTGGGAGGGGAAGGGGAAGAAAGAGGGGCATGTGTCTGGTGCTGGGCACTCTGGGCCATCTATGTGATCCTGGACAGACGCTCTGCCTGAGGCTTTGACCTCCTAGTCTGCAAAGTCCCTCACTCTCTAGGCTTTTCTTGACTTCTGTTCTTCGATCCAAGGTTCCTCTGGCCTCATAGTCCCTACCCTCCACCTGTAATTCTGTTCCAGTTCCAGGTGCCACCAGAAAGACTGCTCTGGTCCTGGCCAGATGGGAGCCCCCCTAGGACATACCCATCATGGCTGGAAAGGTGAAGATGGGGCCAAGAGGGAAGCACCATTTTTCTGGGGCTGACCACGGACTCCTTCTGTTGGTCTTGTGAGGGCCTTGTGTATGGTCAACACCTAAGGACCTGCTGGGATCACAGTAGTGTTTGAGGACTCCCAGTGTGAGACCTCCCTCCCTGTGAAGATGAAGATTAGAACCCACCCATAAGTATCAGCTTAGAAGTCTGCCTGAGGCTCAGTGACTCCCTCAGTGTCACAGAGCAGGTAAAAGTGACAGAGGAGAAATAAAAACTCAGATCTTCTTGACCCCAGGCCAGATACCCATCACAAAACCCACATCAAGGGGAAACCCCAGCTCCCAGGCTGGAAGAGAGGGCTGGAAAGGCCAAGCTCTGAAAGGTACTAAAGGCGCACGTTCTACTGTTAAGCCTCCTTAAAACCCCAACGCATTTCTCTCTCACCTGGGCATCACTGTTTATCACTTGTCCCCCGCCCCCCAGGTCCCAGACAGGAGTGTGTGGAATGAGTGAAAACTTCTCAATTTGGG
>CM053599.1:3912344-3948325 GCA_028646575.1 Pseudocheirus occidentalis
TAGCCTACCCCCCCCCCCCGCCCCAGCTTTTTCCCAGTGAATTATGGGCAATGCACCTGAGCAGTAGATATGAAAAGTGCCTGACCCTTTAAGCACTGACCACTGCTTAACTCCTCCCTAATCCCTCCTTTAGTCACCTAGTTAGCATAATTGATACCTGATTTATGTTGTTATGGTTATAACAACCTGCATCCCTAATTCCTGTACTTTTGCAGGCTTCCAAAGCCTTCCTGCCCGCTGAATAGCATAACAATAAACTTTTACAATCCTGACTCATAAAATCATTAAACAGAGTTCATGGTTCTTTCTTGAACTATCCCCTGGTTAATTTTTTCCCTCACCCACGTCTCTGCACACACCTGAGGCTGGCCCTTGGGTGGACCCACAACATACTGGAGAATGAAGTCAATGGACCTGAGGTAGCATTGCTAACAATAGTTGGTGGAATTGATACAATTCCAGCTGAGCTACTTGGAGCCCTAAAAGATGGTGCTGTGTATGTGTTTCACTCAATATGCCAGTGAATTTGGAGAACTCAAGAGTGGTCACTGGATTGGAAAAGATCAGTTTAAGTCTCAATCCTAAAGAAGGGCAATGCCAAGGAATGTTCAGATTACTAGACAACTGCACTCATTTTGCATGCCAGCCTTAAGGGTGTACTCAAGATTCTGCAAGCCAGGTTTCAGCAATATATGAACTGAGAATTCCCAGAAGAGTGGGCTGATTTCCAAAGAGCAGAGGAACTAGAGACCAAATTGCCAACATTTGATGAATTATGGAGAAAACAAGGGAATTTCAGGGGGAAAAAATCTACTTTTGCTTTATTGACTAAATTAAGGTCTTTTTGTGGATCACAGAAAACATGGTAAGTCTTCACAGAGATCAGAGTGCCAGATCATCTTCTCTCTGGAGGAGCCTGCAGGCAGGCCATGAAGTAACAAAACCAAACGTGGAACAACAGATTGGTTTAAGACTGGAAGTGGAGTGCAACAAGGCTATGTGCTGTCTTTTTATTCACTTAACTCATATGCAGAGTATGTCATGCAAAATGCCAGACTAGATGAATCAAAAGCTGGCATGAAGGTTGCCAGGAGAAATATCAGCAATCTCAGATACACTGATGATACCACATGATGACAGAAAGTGAAGAGGAATTAAGGAGTCTTTTGATAAGGGTGAAAGAGGAGAGTAAAAGTTGGCCTGAAGTTTAACATCAGAAAACCCAAGATCTTGGCAACTGGTCCCGTCACTTCCTGGCAAATAGAGGAAGAAGAAATGGAAGCAGGGTCAGATTTTATGTTCTTGGGCTTATATTCTTGGGACCACAGCCATGCAATTAAAAGACTTTGCTCCTTGGAAGGAAAACTATTACAAATCTGGACAGCAGACTAAACAGCAGAGACATCACCTTGCCAACAAAGGTCCATATCCACAAAACCATGATTTTTCCAATAGCAATGTATGGCTGTGAGAGCTGGACTATAAGGGAAAGCTGAGCACTGCAGAACACTTTGGAATTGTGGTGCTGGGGGAGACTTTGGAGAGTTCCCTTGGGCAGCAAGGAGGTAAAAATCAGTCAATACATAGAAGAAATTAAATTCAGGCTCTTCACTGGAAGTTCAAATACTGAAGCTGAAGCTTAAATACTTTGGCTGCATAAAGAGAAGGAAGAACTCATTGGAAAAGACCCTGATGTTGGGAAGGACTGAAGACAAAAGGAGAAGGTGACAGCAGAGGATGAGATGGGGAGATAGTGTCATGGAAACAGGCAACATGAGCTTGGACAGACTTTGGAAAATAGGGTAGAACAGACGGGCCTGGCATACTGTGGCCCAGGGGGTCATGAGGTGTGAGACAGGACCGAGTGACTCCATCATAACAACATGGTAAAGTCTCAGGATGCCCTAGCATGGCGTCTGGGACTAGAGTGCTCCCCTTATCTTATGCTTCTGCTTTGACATTGTTTCTGAGGTTCACACATCTCCCTGTCTGTCTCCCTGTGCTGACCCAGCCCAGACAAAGGACTCCTGGGGTCTTTTCCTCGACTTCTCCATCAGGATTCAGGCCCATTCGCCTTAGCTATAACGGCAGCACAACCGCGCCGCTTCCTTCTGTGCCAGCACAGTTTCATCAGAATAGAGACTTAAAGCAGGACAGGACCTTAGGAGCTATCAACCCTCATTTCATCATTGTTACAGACAAGGAAATCAAGGCACAGAAGGAAAGTAACATGACAGAAGTTACACAGCTGGTATCTGAGGCAGATTTTGAACCCAGATCTAGAGACTTTAACTCCAGAAGGCCAAGTAGATGACATGCTAGGCATGGTTCAAATCTAGCCATATCTAGCCCCAAGCAAGTCACTTAACTTCGGTCTTCCTCAGTTTCTTCATTTGTAAAATGGGGAAGTTAATAGCGCCTACCTCCCAGGACTGTTGTAAGACTAAAGTCAGATATTTGTGATTCACTTTGCAAACCTTTGTGCTGTCTCTAAAGGCTGTTTTATTGTTATGCTGGCTCTGTGATACATATGTGTGTGTCTATCCTTCTGTGTCTATGAAGGTATATTTTAGTATGTCCTTGAGGACAAGTTGGAAAGATGGAAACTGAGTGAGTGAACTTGGATTTGGTTCAAAGACTAGATACAAAGAGTCTGAATCAATGAATGGATCAGTATTCATGTCAACGGAGGTCTCTAATAGATGCTTCTAGGCATCGGTCCTTAAAGGACTGTTCTTTACAGCATTATAATCAAGTAATTTGGCGAAGACATATGTAGGCTACCTATCATATCTGCAGATTAAACAAAGATGGGAGTGACTGCTAATATGTTGGAAGTCAGAATTAGGATTTAAAGGCTAGAGACAATGGACTGAATCTAAAAATATGAACCTTAATAGGAATAAATGCAAAGTCTTACATATGGGTTTAAACAATCAATGTCACAATGGCAAGATGGGGCTGAATTTTCCTGTAAAAAAACATCTGGGTTTTAGGGTGGGCTTCAAGACTAATAGGAGTCAAGAGAATGTGATATGGCAGCCCCCAAGCTAGTTCAGTCTCTGAACAGAATGTGGAAGGTCATCATTCCTCTGTTTTCTGCCTTGGTCAGGCCCCATCCAGAGATTAGGATCAGTTCTGGGTACCCCATGTTAAGTAGGACATTAACAAGTATTTTAACACATTCAGAGGGTTCAAAACAACTAGGTGGTTTGCTGGATAGAGCACTGAGTTGGGAATTAGGAAGCTTCATTTTTGTGAGTTCAAAGTTGCCTCAGAAACCTACCAACTGTGTGACCCTGGGCAAGTCACTTAAACCTGCTTGCCTCATTAGTAAAATGAGCTGGAGAAAGAAATGTCAAGAAAACCCCAAATGGTGTCATGGAGAGTCAAACACAACTCATCAATGAAACCAGGATGATTGAGAAACTAGGAACTAGCTGATTATCTGTAGAAGAAGCCAGACATAGTTAGTTTGGAGAACAAAATTTAAAAAGAGACTAAAAAGGATGTCATGGGGAAAAATGATTTAGATTCCTGGACTTGGGCAGGGGCAAAGCTGGGGACCGGGGGTGCAGGGGGGATAATGCAGAAAGACTTTCCTCCCATAGAAGGATTCCAACATGGGCAGTCTGAAATGACCACTTCTGTGCAGGTCTGGGGTGCCCATGTGATCCATCTTTCCAGACAGATTTCATACTAAGCCCCCCCCCACGCTCCATGTTCCAGCCAAACTGACCTGTGTGCTGCACTTAGACATGCTGTCCACCATCTCTGGGATTTTGTGGGGGCAGTCCCCATTGACTGAAGTGCACATCTTCCTCACCTACCCCTCTGAGCATCCATCTTGAGAATCCCTTCAAAACTCCACTCCGGGGCCACGTCCTCCACCAAATTTTGGTGAATTCTCCCCACTGTTAAAGCCTCAGCTCCTGCCTTGACCAAAACCACCATATATTTGCTTTGTACACATTTTGCATCGACTTATCTGTATGCATATTGTTTCTCTTCAATAGAAGGTCAGCTCCTTGAGAGCAGGCATGTGTATCAGCAAGCACCCCAGCATTCCCGGGGCAGCTGCTAGCACAGGTTCTTAGATCTGTTTTACTAAAGGAAAGCAACTCAAAATGGGTTAACAATCTTTCTTTAATCAAACAAACATATCATTTATCTAGTTCAGGGAATTCTCCAGAGAATACAAACCCAAGTTACAAGCACAAGTTACAAACACAAGTTACAAACAGACCAAGAAACAGATCAGCAAATGGGCTTCCAACCATCTGACCATCATATCCATTACCTTTTCAAGGTACCAGAGATGGAAGCACCAACATCTGGGTTTTTCAAAGCCTGGGGGCTCAACGGCTTCCCAGAGTCTCATCTGGCCAAATCACACAACTCTTCTCAAAGTGAGCCCCAAAGCAAAGGATCACATCAGGGAGTAGGCTTTTCCTGGGTCAGCCCTCTTCACCCACTGTCCAATTACAAAGCAACAAGGTGTGGCCATTCCCCCCCCCCCAAAACAAGCTTCTCGCCATGGGCTCCATGTGAACATTCTCAGAGCCCCTTAAGCAAAGGGGCTGGGGCAGGAAAGAGCTTCAGATTCCCATTACAGCACGGTGTCATGGTGATCTTAATGCAGGACCTGGAATATATTAGGAGCTTAATAAGTGCTTTCTGAAGAAATCAGCAGCCACAGAGGTTCCTTCTGGCTCAGATTCCATGATTCTTTGATTCCAGGTCTCACACCCATTCATTCCCACATACCACCCTGACTGCCAGGCAGACTAAAAATTGAGTGGTATAAAGAGCCCAAGCCTCACATTCCAAAGAGATACTGGAGTTGGGGGCTTGTATGAAGAGTTGGCAAAGGGGATTACTGCTAATGACATTTTTGTTCAGTGCTGGTACTTTGTTATCAAAATGGCGACACATTTTAACAGGAAAGAGAAACCTTCCCAAAGTGATGCTTTAATGCTGATTTGATAACATTCCCCTCCTATCACCACAGAAAGGAAAGATCTGCATCAAATTCATCTGTCTGCTGAGGGCAACACAAATGCTTTGGGGATTTCCACCTCCTCCCTCCTGGCAAGGAGGTGAGGTAGAGCAGCTAACATCAATACTGAATCCCATTTATTTCCATATTGCAGGAAGGCTTTGTTTACTGCCATTTCTGGGCATAATTTTGTAAAAACACCAATAAAAGTCAGAGTGGAGCACTTTGTGGTAAAGCAGTTGATAGGGTTTGCCAAACTGAAATGATTTCTTCCACTCCCAGAGGGTCAATTACCATGCCTGGGCAGATGACTCCCAGAATCCACTTCTCCTGATCTCCTCTCTCATGAGCTGCATTCTGCTTCTCACAGGACAGCTTCCCCCCACCCCTCCTCCCCAGCTGACCAGCCAAGGCTTCTCCAATTCAGAACATCTCACCGAGACTCACTGAAGAAATGAATGACCTCTGAGGTCCTTTCTCTGATATTCTATGTCTCTGTTTCATGGTGCTATTTCCTATGAAGGCCTTTGCTGATCTCTCTTGTTAGTGAATTTACACAAATGATTTATATTTACCTTTTCCTAACTGGCATTAACTTATTACTGTATATGTTGCCTCCCTCCTTAAAATGTAAGCTCTTAGAGGGCAAGGATGGTTTCTTTCTGTAGCTTTGCCTCCCTAGCACCTAGGACAGCACCTGACACATAGTAATCAGTTGACAAGCATTTATTATGTACCAGCTGTGTGCTGTAATAAATGTTTGCCAGAACTTGACCCCAAAAACGAGATCTGAGAAGTCACCTTCTCCTACCCCTTTACCAAGATAGAGGCTCATGTGTGTGAAACATCACAGATATCATTTTTTTAAATGTACTGATAATTTTTGCTGATTTTTTTCCTTTTCTTCTTTTTTTCTTAAAAAAAATACATGGGGAAATTTAGATAGCAAAAAATTAAAAAATGTCAAAACGTATTTTTAAAAAACATCACATATTGAATAAACAATATAGTTCTAACCACTCTGTTCTTGAAGAGAAAGCTGTGTCACATTGTCCAAGTATTTCCAGGCAGGTTAATTCACGGGAGGCACATCTGTCCACTTTGGATCTGAGGAAGGACCCTAGAAGCATCTGGTCCAAACCCTCTGATCTTCTAGGTGAGGATGGTGAATTAATTTACCAAAGATTACAAAGATAGTATCAGAGCCAGGATTTGAACCTAAGCCTTTGAAGACAAACCTCCAAAGCAGAGCTCTTTCCATTCCCCCATCCTCCCCTGGGCTGCTTCCTTCGAAATGGGATCATCTGTAGAGCTCTTCTCCTTAATTAAGAGCAGATTTGTTAAAAAGAATAAATTGGAATTAGACAAAGGTGGATCCCACATTCAGACAATAGTAGTAGCCTGATCATGTGGGCATGAGACCAAGCTGGGAATGAAAAGACCTGTTTGCCCCCAACTAGTTGGGTGGACCTGTACTAAAGGCTCTCTCCATCCTTCCTGCAAGAGGAGGGTTCTGGACCACTGGACGATTTCCCTGAGACAGCATCAACCCAGGGGCCAACCCAACAGCACTAAGCTCTCTGCTGCCCTCTGCTGGCTGTTGCCTGGCCCTCCCCAACCAACTATGAGATCACGGATATGTTGACCACCTTCATGGTAAAGGTGACATGGGAGGGAAAGGGAGTCCCTCATTTCCTTTAAGACTCTGATCAAACCTCCCCTCTTCCTCCAGGAAGATTCTCTGTATTTATATATAATTCTGGCACCTCGTATCAGATAGCCATGTTTCTCCCCTATTAAAATGTAAGCTCTTTGAAGGTGGGGGCTGTCTCATGTCTGTCTTTGTATCCCTAGCTCTCGAAAATGTGCCCAGAACACAGGAGAAGCTTAATAGGTCCTTATTTTTAAATGACTACCTTCTCTAGCTCCTCTTGTTCTCATGACCCGGTCTGATGCTTCAGGAAAGTGAGTGATCAATCCTCTGGGGATAGAAATTGAAAGGTTCCCTATCTGCTGTCCTTTTGGCTTAATTCTATCATTAGGTTTCATTCCTATTAAGAACTCTTTCCCTGCCAGCTCTCTCTCAAATGCAAATAGTTCTGGGAAGCCCTGCACGGTCTTCAATATCTCAGAAGAAAGTCGTCTGAGTACAAGAGGATTCTGGGAATGTGGAAGAAATGGTGCAGAAAGAGGGCGGCACAAAAGACCCACTGTACTCACTGGTTTCTTGGGTCTTCCATGGGCTTATCTCACTGCAACAGCTCTGTGTCATGATCCTGGCCTGATTTTGGCAGAGTGATTGACACAAACCTGCCTGGAGCTCTAATTGGGAACCTGCCCTTGAGGGTGTTATGGGAATCTGAAGATCTTCCCTGCGCCTAGGCCCTTTGATAGGCTTAAGTGGCTCTGAGAACCTTCCCATATTTGAAAGTATACTCTGCCCCCTAATAGGCTGCATATGGTCACATGGAGCCTGTGGCAGGAGGCTTGTTCTTCAGGAATGCCCTCACCTTATTACTTTGTGATTGGGCTTTGGGTCAAGAGGGCTGCGACAGTCTCCGATCCAGGAGAAGGCTATGTATATACCCTGATGTGAGGTTTTGCTTTGGGGCTCACATTGAGAAGAGTTGTGTGATTTGGCCAGACGAGACTCTGGTAAGCCGTTGATCCCCCCGGCTTTGAAAACCCAGATGCTGGTGCTTTCCTGGCTGGTAACTGAGCAGGTGTGGATGTGATGGTCAGATGGCTGGAAGCCCCATCTGCTGATCTGTTTCTTTGTCTGCTTGTAACTTCTGTTTGTATTCTCTGAAGTTCAGGGTGCTGACTTTTTCCCCTGAACTAGGTAAATGATACATGTTTGATTGATTAAAGTAAGACTGGTAATCCATTCTGAGTTGCTTTCCTTTAGAAAAGCAGATCTAAGAACCTGCTAGCAGCCACCCTGGGCATGCTGGGGGGCTTGCTGATCCAGAGGGCTTAGCAGTGATGATCGCATGATTGAATGAATGAATGAAAGAAAAATTACTAAGTGCTTATGACCTACCAAGCACTGGGGCACAAACAGGAAAATGCGAGGAGTGACCCGAGAGAGTCATCCAGGGAAGGTTCGTCCACGTAGGGCCCCTTCTGTGCACTCACAGCTTCTGACTCACAAACGGGCTAAGGAAGAAATGCCCACTTTTGTACTGCCTCAATCTGAGTGGCGAGGAGCCTCCCAGCCCAGCTGTGGATTAACCCCAAAGATCCCCAGCTGAGCTGCAGGTCCACAGCCCTTCTGACAGCTCCTGCAAAGGATTCAGGGAGGAGCGTGGGCCAAGTTCTGCTAGAAACTGGACATGGCCCACGATGATGGGGACTGGTTGTTTTTTCAGCTGCCTTGGGAAGGTGGCCCCAACCTTGGTAAGGCCTGGGGCTCTGGAGAAGGCAGCAGCTGCTCTACGGGGAGCTCAGGACCCCTCCCCTCATCGGGAGACGACTTACGTGTCTCCTCAGGGAAGCTGGACCCCACCATTGGTGGCCCCATGTGAGGCTGCTGGCTGGAGCCAATTGTCCAGCCTTAGGCCATCATCCTGGGGAGAAGTGTTCTAGCACACACCTTCATCACACTGCAGAGAAGACAAGTGTTCGCTCTCTTTCTGGGGCCATAGGAAAGGACAAATTAACCTGATAGCATCACTGGGGGCCTGCCTGGGACTGAGGTTTCTGACTTTGAATAGGCGATGGGAGAGGCCAATAATATGCCTGGAGAGACTGGCCAGAGGCTCAGGGCCTCTATAGCCACTGGCCTGGGGCACTTGCCACCACACTCTACTCCTGTCTCCAGGCAGGCCTGTGACCACTGACCCAAAATACATCAATTATTCTATGCCCCCAAGCTGACTTCAGACCAGTGACCAGAAGGTGGCTTGTTCTATTTTATTTTAAGGGCGTGGCCCATCTGGGTGGGGATGTGGAAGGATCATGCTATGCTAGAGAGCCCTGTCCTAACCTTCTGCCCCATCAACCTTGGGAGGGGCTATGAATGCTAGAACATAAATCTATAAGGGTGCTTTGGGCATAGGACATCTTTTCTCAGCTTCTCTGGTCTAAGAGAACAGAGCTCCTAAAAGGCAGTGACAGGTCTTCTGTTGCTTTTGTTTCCCCTGAATACAACGTCCACACAGCTCAACCAAAGTGTGCTAGGTGAGCAGGCATTCAGGAATTTAGCCTTAAGTCTCCACGTAGGAAAGTTTTGCACAAAGATCCAGTCTTCCCAGTGGTTTTCTCCAGCCTCTACCTTGGTGACTTCAGCTACCTTGTGAGCCCCCAGGTGAATGGACCCATCTACTTGGCCAGGTCACATGAAGACAAAGATCAATCACAGATGAACCGACCAAAGTCATTTTCATTTACAGGTCAGATTTCCTTACACCAGGCTCATTGAGCTGCCCACTGTTGGCCACGTTTTCTACCTATCTTCCTTAAATCAAGGCAGTCACTGCAAAACACAGCTGAGGTGCCACCTCTTACTGTGTCTCGGTCGTATTGGATTCTCTGTGACCTCATTTGGGGTTTTCTTGGCAGAGACTCTGGCCTGGTTTGCCATTTCCTTCTCCAGCTCATTTTACAGATGGGGAAACCGAGGCAGACAGGGTAAGTGACTTGCCCAGGGTCACCCAGTTAGTAAGCATCTGAGGCTGGATTTGAACCCAGATGTTCCTGACTACAGGCCTGGCTCTCTATCCATTGCCCCACCACCTAGCTACTGGATGCCATTCCTGATCCCCTCCCCCATCATCTGTATGTCTCTTGAGAAATGACTTTGCATTACTTTATGTTCACTTACTTATACAACTGCCGTGTTCTCCCCACAACCGCCGCAGAATGTAAGACCCTGGGGGCCAGGATGATATGGTTTGAGTCTTTGTGTTTCTGGCTCCTAGAACAGTACTCGTCACACACCAATGAATGGGCTGAGTTGGTAAGAGTGTAACACCCACCACATGGTCTTCCATTATCCATTGTTTTCCTTCCTTCCTGTCCCTTTTTATTCTTTCCAGATTGTGGCCATCTATAGTTCTTGGCAACACGTGCAGGGAACTCACCCACCAACTTGTGTTTCCAAAAGAGAAGTGTAACAGTAGATGGTGGGAACAAGGAACTATAACGGAGGACAGAGACAGAGGATCGTCTTGGCCCCAGGGAAATGGGGAGCAAGGCCAAGAGCGTGGCTGACTTTGTAAACGGTGTTGGGGGAAGGACAGGATCAACTAGGGGATAGCATCACTGTTCAAGGTGAAAGCAATAATGGGGAAAGACAGCAGCGGTGGAGAGAGTGAGAAAGAGAGACAGAAAGAGAGAGAGATAGACAGAGACAGAAACAGAGATAGAGACAGACAGACGGAGAGACAGAGACAGATAGAGAAAGAGAGAGGGAGAGAGAGGAGGAGGAGGAGAGAGAGGGAGAGAGAGAGAGAGAGAGAATAGAAAGAAAGGTGACAGCCTGGAAGTTTAGAGGGACTTCAGGTAGCTCATCACTCACTAGGTCACTCCATCTCCCTGGGCTTGTTTCCTCATTGGTAAAATGAGGATAATAGCACCTTCATCACTCATTGCTGTAAGAAGCACATGAGACAACGTAGGTACAGTTCTCTGTAAACCTTAGAGCACTATATAAAAGTGCTAGACTTAGACAGTGTCATCATTGTCATCATCGTCATCATCACTGAGTTTAGCTTCAGTTTCTGACAAAATTCAAGCGCATTTTAGTAAAGGGATGGTGAGTGGATATGTAGAAAAGGAAGCAGTGATCATAAAGTGCTAACATGACTTTGTCAGAAAAGTCATGCCAGACTCTCCTCGTTTCTGTATTTCACAGGGTTAATGTCACCAGCATAAACCAGAATTTCAGTAAAGCATTTGATAAAGTGCCTCAGGCTGTTCTTTTGGAAAACATGACGAAATGTGGGTTAGATGATAGACTTTGCGCGCGTTTGGAGCTGCCTGGATGGCTGGGCCCAGGGAGGAGGCTCCATGGAGTCCGCTTGCAGGGGATCTCCGGCGAGTGCACCAGGCTTCTACCCTTGACCTCATGCTGGTGATTTTTAAGGATGTTCTTATCTGACGGTGACACTCAAAAGATGTTGAACAGGGCTCTCTCTATAACTACATGTGTCATATAATTTCTTAAAAACTGTAACGGGAGAGACATTTTAAAATCTGTTTAAGTTGCATTTTGTTTAACCTAATCTGATCCTTTTAAAACAAAAACCCAACAAAAATAAATAAGTTCAGTGAAACCTTTGGTTTATCTGCTTCTCCATCAGTCATGTGACTATAAAGACATCTGTTATGAAGATCGCCTACAGAAGCTCCCTTGTTCTCTGCTTGTGTTTTCATTCAAGATGCTCCATGTGCAAACACAGAAAATTCTCACAAAGATTTTCCAGTGATAAAAGGGCCATTAGTTAATGTCTCCATGGATGTTTTTTTTCTTGATAGAAGCATCATGGACAGTTTTTTAAAATTCTCCTGAAATTGTTTGCTCTTTCCTTAAGATATTTTGGAAATCAATCCACACACGCCTTTAATTTGGTTCACCTCAGAATGGATTCCTTCTGGTCCAATCACTTTTTCTGACATGATCTTAAGCACCGTTGTTGGTGGGTCTGTTTGCCTCAGTTCTCCCAGCCTTCTGTTTATTTAGTTACTAATGTGTTTTTCCTAAAATGCAGGTCCAGCCACGTCACCCTACCCCACCCCCTTCTCAATAAATGCTAGTGGTTTCATGTCACCTCGACGACCAAATACAACATTCTCTAGTTTAAAGTTTGAAGGAAGGAAAGAAGTTTAAAGAGTTTTGTTTTAACTTTAGGCTTCAAGAAAAACTTCTCCACAGTTGGAACTGTCCCAGAGAGGAGTGGACTGCCCCAGGAAGAGGGGTGGGTTTCACTGACAGCTTCAGAGCCCAGGCTGGCTGGTCATTGGTCGCTTGGGCTCTAGAGCAGACTCTGTCCCTTTTTTGTGGATGGTTTGGAATAGACAGCCTTTTGTTGCCTGTCCTCTGTTAGAATGTGAACCCCTTGAGGGCAGGCATTGCCTTAGCCTTCCCTTATATCCCTAGCACCTGGAAAATAGAAGGCAGTTCAAGTGCTTGTTGCTTGACTGATTGTCCAACACTGACAAATTCTGTGGCTGAGCAGCTCCTCCAAAGTGCACGGGCCTCCAGCCTTCTTCAGGTCTCGATCCAAAGGATATTTTCCATCTTACTCTTCACTGGCCTTCCATGTGCCCACCTTGGCACGAAAGTCACCAAACACTCATGCAGGGTGACACCAGCCTTGTTTGGAGGCGCTTGTCAGATTCCCCATAGGCTCCCTTTCCTTTGGCCTCTTCTCCAGATGCTGGGGCATGAGCTTCAGGCATCTCCAAAAAGGTCAGTTTGCTTACGGCCCTTGTAGGTCTTGCTCGGTCAACATGCATTTATTAAACACCCACTGTGTACTGGGTACTTTGCTAAGCACTTTGCCAATACTGTTTCCAATGACCTGCAGACAATTCTGTATAAATCGGATAAACAAGAGACACTCAGCAGAGAGAGGGCTTAGTACAATAAAGCATATCCAGAATGAACTGGGGATGGTCTCAGAGGACTGCATTAGCATCATGAATGATTGGGAAAGGCTTCCTGGGACTTGAAGGGAACCAGGGAAGACAGGAGGCAGAGATGAGGAAGAAGAGCCTTCCAGATGTGAGGGAGAACCAGGAAAAAAGACCTGCAGCTGAGGGATGGAGGGTCCCCCTGGCTCAAAGAATAGCAAGGCAGCCAATGTCACTGGGTCGCAGAGTACATATGGAAGGTGTACATATGGAAGGAGTAAATATATAAGAACACTGAAAAGGCAGACAAGGGGCTGGTTATGAAAGGCCTTAAATGTCAAACAGAGGATTTTAGATTTCAGCCTCGAGGCAGTGGTCAGAGGGCCAGTTTCCAGCCTAGCACTCATACGGCACAGCCTAGACCTGAACTCTTCCCATTTTTGGACTGATTGGGAGATAGGAAAGTCCATTTGCTCTGGAGGAGCCCAGCACTTGTCCAAGGAGATCCCACAGCTCAAAAGAGACTCCCCCAGGCTCAAAGGGTGGTCCAAGTCATTCCCCCTCATCCCAGAGTTGCCTAGGAACTTTCTCTCTGCATGGACTTTGCTGAGAGACTCCTGAAGCACTGCCTCCCTATGACTCTCCCTTATCTAGGGCAGGATTCCTCCCTCTGCTGAGCCACTCCAGCCTAGCCCCTGGATAGCCAGAACCTTCTATGCTTCAGGAGGTCCTAGCCTGCCCCTCACCCCAGAGACTGAAAGGCCCTTCCCTAAGAACAGACTGTGTCCAGGATCTAAGCTTTGCCCATCTCTAGGTCAGGCACAGGACATCCCCTCCCTGGAGAAGGGCAGGACATAAAGGGCCTTCTCTCTACAGACCACCCCTGCTCCCCTTTGCCTCTCTCTGAGAGACCAGTCAGCAGCATTGTCTGGCAGGCCAGGTTCCCACATGCTCTGCTTCCTGAGGCCAACCCACTAGGAGCCTACAGTGAACTCCCCTTTCTCTATCCTGGGCAAAGGACCACCTGGGAAGAAAGCAGGGTGCCTTGGAATGTCCCCACAGTGCCCCAGGCTTGGGAAGTTTCAGACCAAATTAATGGTGTATATTAAAGAAAGAGGGGTTGGAGGGAGGCAAGCTGTAGGTAACTGAGGCCTTTGGGCTTCATGAGCAGTTCCTTTTCTGTTCTGCTACATGTATGGAAATGCGCGGAGTGTTTGGGTTTTGTTCAATTCAGAACAAAAAAAAAATAAAACAGATACACGAATAAAAGAGCAGAAACTCAACTAAAGTCTTTGAAAAATCCATCAGCCTGAGATGAAGAACTTTCCCCTAAAATGTGCCTCGTGATGGGGCTGGGGATGGAGCCAGCAAGGACAGTAAACAGAGGCTAGGATGGGCACCGAGCTCAGCCTTGGGAACGGAGCCAGGGCAGCCTCAGCCACCAGCCCAGTGGCAGTTCCTGACTGTCCGCAGAGCACATCCTTCCTCTGAATCGCAGCAAGCTCAAAGGGGAGGCCCTTTCATTTCCATATCTACTGCCAGAATTTGGTTGGAAAGTCCTTCCAAAGCCCTAACAATGCATAGATTTGAGTCAATAATTCAGGCATCAGTGGTTTTATGATTGTGGGTACTTCTTCCGCCATCAGCAGACATTTTAATGAACAGTCGTGGTGGATATAAAGTCAGCCTTCTGGTGAACTTAGCCAATCTAGGAATCATAAGTACCCATGATAAAAGCAGAAATCATTTGGAAGGCTCTGGGGCCTCTGTAATAATTCAGAAAACTGGACCATTCCATGGAGGAGAGCTGACCTGAAGCTAACCTCTGGCCTTTCCAAGTAGCCTCATGGAGTGCCTGAAGTGCTCCTTGGCCCCTCCTCTTCCATCAAGGCCCTCAGTGGGGGTGATGAGGTTCAGCAGCCAAATTGCAGAGAGAGCGGGCAGGACTCCAGGGCAGCGTGGTGACAAGGGTGCTGCTCCCCTGCCTTTCACCCAGGCCCTGTCCTCCTCCTTTTCCTCCTCCTTCTCTCTCCTCCTCCTTCTCTTTCCCCCCTCCTCTTCCTTCTCCTCCTGTCCTTCCACACCTCCTCCCTCCCCAGGAGTCAGGCATGGGGAGAAGCAGCTAGAAGCCCTGATGATGACAGGACAGTGAAGGGAGACACACTAGCCTTGGGCACTGGAAAGATCCAAGCTAGGTCCAGACAAACTCCCAAGAAGTCAGGGGCTTGGTGCTGAGGTCCCGGGTCAGCCCTGGGGGCTTTTTTGATTCCTGCCTTGGAAAAGGACACAATTCCTGATGAACACAACCACTTTGGACTGGATCCTTGGACTCCAGGATTTGGGCTAGAACTCCAAGTGGGTCCAAGACAGCCTGCTGCTAGGACAAGTGGGAGGGATGCAATTAGCTGCCCAGTGGTTGCTTATATGTAATTCTGGCTTTGTTCTTTTCTGCTGGTTCTATGCCTGTAAAGTTAAAGTCACTTTTCACTCAGTGGCAGGTGCATATTGAGGGAGGGGTCAGTGAAGTAGAGGAGGGGAGGCAGGGGCAAGGCTTCCAGTGGGTAGGGCTCACCTTTGTCTGCCTCAGATGAATCTGCATGCAGTCAGTCTCAGCCATGCTGAAGAGGCACAGTTGGAGGACAGTTCATCGGATGCCCTCTGGACATTATAGAGAGCTCGGCTCTCATCCTTGGGTTAGGGTGAATGCCTAACCACTATGGAAAACAATGGACTTCCCAATTCCTGGGCTTTCTATGGGGACAGGATGAGGATGGCTGCCAAGGAGAGATGCCACCTGGTAGATAGCTTTTCTATTCTCCTCCTTCCTCTCAGAGAATAAAAAAAAAGGGACCTTAGGGATACAGATTTCAATGGCACAGGGAAGTCTTTCATGAGGAAACTTCCTCCACCAATGAGGCTGGCACCTTCTCTATAGTTTATAGCCATGGGGGGGGGGTGTCGAGGAAACAAGCATTTATTAAGCACATAAGATATACCAGGCACTTTCCTAAGCATTTTGCAAATAGCATCTTATCAGAGAGTTGCCTGGGGGCACTGACAGGTTAAATAGCATCCCCAGGGTCACAGTCAGGATGGGTCAGAACCCAGGTCTTCAAACTCCCTATTCGCTATACCACACTGCCGTCCGAGGGGAGCTGAGGGGTAACTTAATCTGAACTCAACCCAATTCAAGAATCTCCATTTTTTACAGGTGGACATTCAGCCTCTGTTTGAACACTTCCAGTGCTGATTAACTCCCTAGAACGAAAAGCAGCTCGCTCCACTTTTTTACATCTTAATTATTTAGAAATGCTACCCTATTTTGATTTTTAAAATAGTCTTTCTCCCACAATTCTCTTTCCACATGACAGGTCCACGAGAGGCACAGCTAAAGAGCAGGTCCATGTGGAAAGATCTGGGGGTTCTAGTCAACTGCAGGCTCCATACAAGCTGGCAGTGTGACATGGTGGCCGAAATGTGCTTGCAGGATCTGGGGAGGAGGGCAGTCTTCAGCACCAGAGAGGTGACAGCTCCATTGTACTCCACAAGCATTTTACTAAATGGGTCAGGGATTGTGCTAGGCACAGAGGCACAAACACACAAAATTGAAACAATCCTCAAGGAGCTTATGCTCTTCTCTCAGAGTAGAATACATGTATCAGCCAATCAGACAGCAAGTATTTATTAAGTCTCTCCTATGTGTTAGTCACTGTGCTAGGTACTGGGATTACAGACACAGGAAATGAAACAATCACCCCCTCTTAGAGATTCTGTGTCTGGAATACTGTGTTTGGTTCTGCACAACACTCTAGAACGGACCTTGATAAACTAGAGAGTTTCTAGCGAAGAGCGTCAAGCTTTGGGATGAAATTGTACCTTAGGATGTTGGGTTTAAGACAATGTATTACATGGATTAGAAACTGAAGACGTGCAGTCTTCCAATACCCTAAGGACTGTAATGTGGGAGAGAGATTAGCCATGTTTTATTCGATGAGAAATGGGTGGAATTTCAAAGAAGCAGATTTAGATTCAATGTCAAGAAAAACTCCCTAAAATTCAAGCTGTCCCCAAGTGAAGGAGTCACTCCTAGAGGTAACAGGTGCCCCTCACTTTAGATCTTCATGCAAAGTCAGGTAACATTGTTAGAAGGGATCATTCTTGGGTAGGGGCTGGATGACATGGTTTTCTGCTTCCTTCTTACTCAAATTCTGTGGTTCTGTAAAACATTTAATGACAGCTCCACGTTCTCCCTACTAAGTATTCTCTTTATCACCCAGTAAAGGCTGAATGGCTAACTAGCCCTGTGGCTATGAAGAACAGATTCAGTCAAGGTGCCCTTTGAGTGCACCTTTATAAAATCCACACACTTAAGGCAAATATCACACTAAAGAAACTGCTCATCTTTCAGGAATGCAAGGTTCCCAGTCTGTTAGAGGTCACTGTTTTTAGGTGGTAGGGGATCTTTACAACAATGGTCAATAGGGTGCTTAGGTAAAATGAACCCCGATAAATAAATCTGAAATTTTGTTTAAGAGAAATGTAAAACTACTAGCAAGCACAGAGATTATAGGAAGCGTACGTAAGGATCTTGGAATTCTACTCTCATTTGACACGAGGCAGGGCAATGAGTCCCAGAAATGATAAGTGAGTTGTCCAAGATCACCCAGGTGATAAAAGGAAAATCTCAGATGTGAACCCAGGTGCTCAGACTCCAAAACCCAACCTCCATTCTACTACACCACTACCTTTCCATGAATTATTAGGGAAATGTATAGTTCAGTACAAGCATAGAAATTTATCAGAAGTAATTCCTATGCTATGAAAATGAAATCTGTAATGAAAGCCCTAAAGATATTCACCCACACATATTTACAAAATAACAATGTCAAGAATTTACCTCTCTTGCACCCAGCTTGACCCAAGAACATGCAGGCTCCTCAAGCAAAGACAGAAGGAAAGACAGAAAGATTACTGGTTGTAACTGTCTACATAGAGAAAAAGAGGAGAGATTTTTCTGCCATTGTCCATCAATGATGGGGAAGAGAATAATGAGAAATGGGAAAAGAGAGCCCAAAGTATCCTGTTTTCCTGTCCACTTGGAAGAGAAGGTCAAGTGCTTCTTGCCTGACTTACAGTAAAGAAATAAGAGGGAGCAATACCAGCAGACCAGCCTCTTTACTGCTTCCATTCTGATTTGTACGTGTACAATCTCAGGCTACCCAGCTCTTCCCTCTTGAGGACTAGAGTCAGTCTTGTACTTTCCGAATTCCAAATTCTGCCAGATGTTACTGTCAGTGGATGTAGCATTCCTCTCCTTTTTCTTTTTAAAGTTTCATTGATGCCTTTTGTCTTCCCTTGTAACAAAGAAAAATTATTAAGCAAAACTAGTTAACACAGGGGAGATAATGATCTTTTCCCAAGGCACAAACAAATAAGTTTAGAATCAAGGGGTCCCTACACTGTTCACAACAGAAAACCCCCCTCCTCAATCCAATTGTATGTCTTCTCTTTGCCCACTTTCCCAAGACTTTTTTTCTGGCTAAATCCAATGTGGACAGGGATCTGGTTTTGTGTCTCTCATTCCAAACAACCAGAAGATTACTTTTGCAAGGTGTTAATTATTAAATGGGGCAAAAATCAGGATCATAACTAGTGACACCTTTATGTCAATAATTCAAGCCTCAGTGTTCTAATCAGTGTGGGGATTCCCTCTTGCCAACCCATAAGAAAACTTCTCAAATCTCTCTGTGCCCTAGGGGACTTTTTAATGAATTGTTATAAATACTAAAAGCCAACCTTCTGGTACATTGAGACCAGTTGTCAGAGCATCATAGACCTGTAAGATACTTCAGTGGCCATCCAGTCCAATCTGTACCTGAAAGAAAATCCTCTTTGCCACATCACAAATAGGTGCTGGGCATACTTGGTTTGACGACCATCTACTGAAGGTGAGGTGACCACTTCCCCACCTAGAGAACCTTTGCATATAAGAAATAAGATTTTTAAAGACAAAAAAGAAGAAAAATCAGTATAAGTGAGGAAGTCACAGGAAAAGTCTAAAAACATCTACAATGTCTCACACCTGTGGACCTCCTACCTCCAAGAAAGGCTGGGCTGGGGATTCCTCTCATCTTTCTTCATTCAAGTCTTGATGGGTCTTTTATCATTTTATTACATTGACTTTTGATCTGGGAGAGAGAGGGGTTCTTTCTATTTACATTTTAGTTATTGTGTAAGATCATTTTCTTGGCTCTTCTCAGTTCCCTCTATATCAGTGGTTCTCAACCTTCCTAGTGGCGAGACCCTTTACTACTCATACGTGGGCATATCTGCATGTGGGCGGATCTGCCTGGAGAGGATAGAGGAAATATGTGTTTTCCGATGGTCTTAGGTGACCCTGTTCAACCCCCACAGGGGTTGCAATCCACAGGTTGAGAACTGCTGTTCTATATCAATTCATGTATATATTTTGTATAATATATATGTATATATATTCATGTATATATTTCCAGACCTCTCTATATTCATCCCTCACAGCATTTCTTACAGCACGATAATATTCCATCCTATTCACAGACCAGAGTTGGTTTAGCTGCCCCCCCCCACAATGGATGGGCATCTACTTTGTTTTCAATTCTTTGTTATCACAGAAAAATGCTGCTATAAATACTTTGGAATATATGGGGACTTTCCTCCCCATATCTACGGCTTCCCTGATACATAAGCCCCGTACCAGAGTCTCTGGTTATTTTAGTCACTCTATCTCCAGTATCCTTGCCAAGAAAACCCTAAATGGGGTCATGGAGTCAGACGTGATTGAACGACATTTTTATAATTCTAAATTGCTTTCCAAAGTGGTTGTCTCATCTTACAACCCCACTAACAATGTATGAGTGTGCCTATCATCCCACAACCTCTCCAACATTGATTGATGCCATTTCTTGTCATCTTTGTCAATTTGCAGGGTGTGAGATGAAACCTCAAGGTTATTTTAATTTTTATTTCTCTTGTTTAAGTTAGATCTTTGTTCTTTGTGGTTGTGAATATCTTGTAATTTTTCTTCGGAGAGTTGTTTATTCATATCCTTTGACCATTTAACTATTGGGGAATGACTATCTGGCTTTTAAATCCTTTCCTAACTTGCTCCTCTCTCACAGCTCTCCAGCCTTCCTCCAGCTCACCTCATACCCACACCCTTCTTTGATCCAGTGACACTGACCTCCATGTTGTTCCTTGCTTAAGAGTTCCTTCCACTGTCCCTTTCTCCCAACTTTGGCTATCTTCACTGGCTGCCTCCTTGACTGGAATTCTCTTCTTGTCTCTGCCTCCCTGTTTCCCTAGCTTCTTCAAGGCCCAGTCAAATTCTCATCTTCTACGAGAAACCTTTTCTGATAATCCTACATTTTTGTGCCTTCCCTTTATTCACTATTTGTGATTTATCCTGTCTAAAGCAGGTTTTGTATGTTGTATCCCTCATCAGACTATGAGATTCTTGAGAGAAGGGACTGTCCTTGGCTTCTTTTGCATGGCTAGAGCTTAGCACAGTGACTAGCATATAGTAGGCACTTAATAAAGACTTGTTGACATGAAGCCTCTCCAGCTCAAGCTTGCCCTCTGCTGGCATAGACTCCCACAGCTGAGGGTCATCTCCACCTGAAGGAGATACAAGCTAGGAGAAAACAGAATTGCACACAGTTATGGGTAATAAAGAATCCTGATTTCATTCCTTTCATGACCTACATCCCTATGGGGAAGGGAAGGAGAATGGGAAGAACAAAAAAAAATGGGTCATTTTCTGTATTTATTTCCATGAACAGCAATATCTATTTATCCTGTGGCAGGGGCTTATGATTCAGTTGCAAAACCAAACAGAATAACGCATGTCCTTGTGCTTGACCCCAACATTAAACCCACATGTGAACTTCTGGTTCAGCAGAAAGCCGGACTGCTAAAGTTGTAGGGCTGGTCCTTCACTTCAAAGACACATCACGAAGCGCCTTCTATAACCCATCCCCAAGGAAACACAGCAACCTCCCCCCTCCTCCAGGAGTTTTAGAATCCTCTCCATTTATAGTTGACCCAATTTTATCTGTAGAAGGAAAACACACGCATGGGCATGTGTACATACACACACACACACAGGCACACACACAAACTTTCCAACCTGTTTTTGAGTTGGTTTAATTGCTGGAAATAAAAAGATTCTGTCGGCTCAGGCTGAGAGCACTGGGGCTCTGGGGCAGGAGGAGAGAGGCTCGGCTGCTTTGATCAGCCACAGACACTCTTGCTGGATTTTAAAGTTCTCTTCCCTTGGCAGGTCATCTCATATTTATTCCTCCTAGAAAGTTTCCAATCAGCTTCTCTTTCTTAAAGTCCTCAAGGCTTTGATCGTCCCTCTTTCCCCGTCTTCATTCCAGTGCCTGGTTCTATACAGAGAAGGCCCTTAATAGATACTTGTCAAATAAATAATGAAAATAATGACAGGTGGGATACAAGCGGCAAGGTGGCTCAGTGGATGGAGTTTGGAACCGAAATCAGGAAGACCTGAATTCGAATCCTGCCTCAGACGCTCACTGGCTGTGTGATCTTCTCCCCCTCGGTGCCCTCATCTCTTGGGGTTGTTGTGAGTCAGATGGGCTAATATAGGGAGGCATTTTGCATAATTAAGGAGCATTTTCAAAGTGTTTTATACATATCGTCTCTTCTTAACCTCACAAATGCTGCGATTCACAACGAGAAATCCAAGACCCAGAAGGTGAAGTGACTTTCATCTAATAGGTCCCAGAGGTGGGATTTAAACCTGCGTCTTTGTGAGTCACATTGAAGCCCTCACCCTCTTTGCTACACTGCCTCATTCCCCACTAGGCTGCCCCTCCTGGGTTCACACCCACCCCATGACTCACACCGGGCGTAGGGCTTGGATACTGATAGGTGGCTGTCGAGTTGGCTCGGTCCGCCTCGTCAGAGCCTCTCCCCTGGGATGGTGGGGGTCTTTGCCTCTAACCTCTCATGAACTGTATCACACATGCACTCAGGAATAACTTACAAACTGCTCCCATGGTGGCTTCCTGCACATGGGGAGCTGGTGGGAGGTTGACTGAGCCTCCATTTTCCCAACCATCTAACTCTATCAATTCCATTTGTCCATGAGATTTCCCAGGAGCCATGGGAATGAGCCTGATTCCTCCCTGAGCACACCCTCTTTTTTCATTCCTGTCCTCTCCTGCCCTTTCTTCTAGCTAAGCACATCATAGGAGAAAGGACTGTGATTTATTTAGGGACAAGAAATATTAATTAAGCACCTACTGTGTGCCAGGAAATCTAATGGAGCTGTGAGACCAGAAGGTAGGAATCTTAGAAGATAGAAGGCCCCACACACCCCTCCAGCCCAGCCTAGAGCTGAATAAGGATCTTGTCCCCAACCATGAGTCCTCAGGCCATTTCTCCAACCGCACCATGAGAAGATGCCCACTGCTCCCCCCCCCCAGTAGCCCAGTCTGCTCTTGGAAAGCTCAAATTATTAGGACATCTGTTTGTTATGTTTTGTTTTGTTTTTTTTTCTGGCCTGTGTAGGGAGGATCTGAAAGGGCAAGGGCCTGTCCTGGGTCTCAGCCCACGGAATGAGGGAACTGTGTAAAGAAAGCCTCCCAGGCCAGGTACAGATGGACAGGGGGTCTGTTAGAAAGGGCCTGGAGATACTTGCACAGGTGTGAGGCTGGTCTTCTTGCCTAACACAGTTTAAGAGGCGCCTGTGGAAATGGGCGCTAGGTTCTCTACCCCACTCTGTGTGTAGTGGCTGGTGAAAGGAATTCAGACCTGAGGGCTAAGAGAGCATAGGCACTCTTAAAGGTGTTTGTTTGGCTCCCCTTGGAAGCGATTCCTTCCCCCCAGATGCAATCATCTCAATTGGCTTCAACTAGCCAAGAACAAATGAGTGATGTCATTTGGGTTTCTGACTCTAGGGTTGGAGCCAGTTGTGTAGGGTGGTGAGTGGAGCAATGGGTAGGGCTGGACCTGGAGTCCTGTCTGACTCATCTTCCTGAGGTCAAATCTAGAATCCAACACTCCCTACCCAGTCACTTCACCGTGTGTGCCTCAGTTTCTTCATCTGTAAAATCTGCTGGAGAAGGAAATGTCAAAGCACTCCAAGAAAACTTGTCTGCCAAGAAAACTCCAAACAGGGTCACAGAGTTAGGCACAACTGAGAATATGCCTGGCCCCCTGCTTCTCTCTCACAGCTTTCCAGCCTTCTTTTCAGACATTATTTCATCTGATCTTCATGACAACCCTGGGAAAAAAGTGCCATCATTACCCCACTTTACAGAGGAGGGAACTGAGGCCAGGTGTTGGGGGTCCCAACATGGCAAAGAGGTACAAAAGCTCCAGGTCTGGAAGGGACCATAGAGGTGATTGAGTCCCCCTCCCATATTTTACACACGTAGAAAGAGAGGGGGAAATGACTTTGCTAAGGTCCAGGGGAGCAGGACTCCTCCCCGCTCCTCTGCTGTCCAGCCCGGCAGCGTTGGCTTCCTATCCTGAGGAAGGGGAGGGTGGGCCTCCCAAGGCCCTCAGCTTGGAGCCGCCGCCTCTTTTCTAAGAACATCAGAGCCAGCTTTGCAAGGTTCCCAAGCCGAGGCTGCTCCCCTTCTGAACACCACTTCTCACGCACCCAGCTGGTAGCAATTTAATGACCTTGCCCATTAAGAAGAGACATAAGTTTGTAAGGCACCAAAATAGCTGGGAATCAGGTCCTCTTGGCTGCCTCAAGTGCCCAGCAGCTTCTCTAGGGGCACCATGTGCCTCCCTGCTCTAACCCTTCGGATGCAGAGGCGCCTGCCTGGGGGTGACCTGGGTCTCTCAGTACCCCTGTGAGGGAGGGAGAGCCGTCCCCCACATGGCACAGGCGGCGCGGCCTTCCAGCGCCTTTTACTCCCACCAGCTGCTGCTGCTTCTGACACCAGGAAAGTCATTAATGCCTCTAGCTTTGAAGTAGAAAGAAACCAAACCCTCCCAGCCCTGCCCCTCCCCCAATTTCCTCCAAGCAGATGCTGAGCATGAAGCAAAAACCCGATTTCAAGACTGCCCAGGAATCATGCTCCTGTTAATGGGAGAGATGCAGGGTACGACCGTAGCCAGCGAAGAGTGGCCATGTCCACGTCAGCCAGGCACCTGCTGGTCATGCTCTGGGCCCTTTTCTGGGTTTCGTTTCCTTAGACGGTGAATGGGTTCTGGGTATAGCAGGGCTGGGGTTGGTCGGGTTTTGCTTTTTTCTGCATCCCTGGCACTTGGCTCGACACCTGGTATATAGTAGGTCCTTAATACTGTCATGGACCCCTTTGACCACCTGCTGAAGCCAGATCCCTTCTCACAATGTTTTTAAGTAATTGAAAGAAATGCTCGATCTCATTTAGAGGTGAGTGAAAATTAAGCTGTGTGTTGTTTTCCTCCTTAGTTCATGGACCCCTGAGATCTATTCATGGGTCTCGTCCTCAGGGTAAGAACTGGGAGAGACAAACAAGGACCTGGCCCCAGAGTCACAGGACAGAATCCCTCTGCTGGTTCCCTGCAGCTTGTAGGACGAGCAGGTTTGAAGAATTTCAGCCCTTGGAGATCCCTAAAGATCAGTTGTTGAAGCCTCTCATTTTTAGATAAAGAAACGCTCCCAGAGGTGAAGAGATTCGCTCCAAGGCATCCAGCTACTCAGCAGAGCCGGGGCTTGTGCATAGAGTCCCCACAACTCCCTGGCTCTAGTCTAGGCATCTGACTGATTGATTGATTACCAGATCCCCTGGCCCCTTTTGACCTTGAGCTCTCCTGCAGCACTTTGAGGGCTGGACTGAACCAACATTTCCAGGAGAAATTCATGAGTAAGTGTATCTTAGAAGTGAGCTGAGGAGGGTTAGCCTCATGGTTTGGGGTTACCTCAGCTGGTAGAGGGCTTCCCCTCACTGGAATTCTTCCAACAAAGGTGGGAGGAGAACAACCTTGGAGGTCCCTTCCAACTCAGAGCTTCAGGGATTCTGCCTCCCCCCAACCCCCAACAAGCATCAGGGGCTGAAATCCTCACAATCAAACTCAGCTGAAGCAAAGCCTTGGCTAGGCTGGGTGTGAGCCCCCCTCCCCATCTCTTCTGAAGAGCAGACAGATCCCGCTGGTATTCAGGGTCTTTCAGAGCTAAGCTCCAGCCAATGTCTACTTTATTATAGCACAACTACTGCTTGGTAGGGTCTTTGTAGAGGAGGCAAGACAGAGAAGGCAAAGCCCCCAAGGGCAGAGCCTCCAGTTTTCAGCTTGGTGCCTTCAGCACTAGCGCAGTGCTGGTCCAGGGCAGGCATTTCACAGAGGCCTCCTGAGCTGAATTGCATCCAGGAGTCAAGGCCTCTAGGTGCCTGTGTCTATAAAACCTGGCTGGGAAAGTCAGTCCCAGAAGGGGGTCTGGTGATGGACACCCAGCTGCCTTTGAGAGCAAGTCCCATTAAACTGTGATAATCTAGGGAAAAGGAGAAAGTTCCTGACTGAGCTAGAGAATGATGTGTCCCTGGTTGTGTGCACCCCAAAACTGTGTGCAGCAGAGACCCTCACCCAAATAATACTCAGAGGCTTCTCAAGGTAGGGAGAAGAGTGGTTTATTAGGATCTTGAGAAAGGGCCACCCTCTCTTTAACAAATAGTCAGAGAGGAGAAGCAGTTTACCAAAGGAAATGGCCAAGTTACAAAGCCCCCCACCCGCTGCTGCCCCCTTGTCTTCCATTGGCTGGAAGTCGGGTGTACAATCTAAGCTCGGCCACCTACCTCAAGTACAGGAACAAGGAAACAGTAGACCCCTCCCCCGCCCCCAGCCCTTCTGTCCTTATTTGGCATATCTTATGCTGAGAGGTCACTGGGGAGAGGGGTGACTCCCTCCCACTCTGAGTCCTGAGGCCTTGCAGATGGTGTGATCTCTGAGGAAAGGGAACTTGGGCCTGTTTCCCATGAAAAGCCTTATTAGATTTTAGATTATAATCTGAGAAGTTTTCACTTCTTTCACTCAATCCCTCCTCTCATTTTCACTCCCTGAAAACCTCTCCCACCATTGCTGATTAGCCCCTTCTACACTCTCGTTTTCCTCAGTTTCTAGACCCTCAGGGCTAGGCCCATCCTCTGGTTGTTTTAACACCATCAAGCGTACAGTCCCCTCAGCCTTACATTTTGGACAAAGTGCTCCAGACTATTCCAGTAATCAATTGTATCATGCAGGGGAGGCATATTGGAAGTAGTGTGACGGTACTTATGGCTATCGGTAAAGCCAAAGGGCCTCTTTCTACCAGCTTTCCCCAAACCAAGATCACCACCAGGTGTTGGAGGGAGACTTCCAGGTCCCAATGGGCATGAGCCAATTTTGGACTATTTGGGGTAATACCTTTTGCCTACTGCCTATTCTCATCTATCTTCATACAGCAGTTAGAGAGATTTAGCTTTCCACATACTCCCCCTCCTGCTGCTAACAGATCATCTAGAACTAACCTATGTTGGAGGGCCATTTCTCCAGTTTGGGCGGCCTGACCAGCCAGGAGGTCCATAGTCCATTCTGTTTGATTGGTAATGATTTACACTACTCCCTGTAACCTAATTAATCTGTTAAGTGTATAGATGGGTGTCCTGCACCTCCAACTCCCACCTTGTGCCCAAGTGGCTGGTCCACATATCTGAATTCTTTCAGAGAGCCAAGTGTCACCCCAGCTATTGGCAACACCCGTGTCAGTCAGGGTAGTATCAAGACTGGTACCTTCCTTTGTCTTCCTCAGATCATCGTACAGCCTTAAACCCAACTCACCTCCATCCTGGTCTGGCAGGAAGAACTTTGGCCTGACCAAATGCCAGCCCACTTGACAGGTAGGTGAGTGTAAGCAGTTAGCCCACAAATCTGGTAATGACCCTTTAAAGCAGGATATTCCCCTGAATATCTGATCAGATCATTTCCCTAAAAGGGAAATAGATGGGTCATTCTTCATTTCCTAAAGGTCCAGGTAAATAACTAACACCACTATTTTTAAACCAGGTACACTTCCATAACCCAGACCCTTTTGTCACCCTCCCTTCTCAGGCTCATAAACTTCATTCTCAACCACACGGTACAATTTACAGGTTTGTTTAGCCTTTCAGTCCCTCATGTCCACTTATATTGACATTCCAACCGGGCTCCCCGTTCCCTGCTGCTTCAGGCAATGTTCCCCCTTTTTTTCTCACTCACTAATTTCCACTGATGCCTCTCTGCTAATCTCCAGAAACCAGTCCCATGATGGATTAAAGAGAGGTTACTTAAAAGCCACTCAGATCTCAAAGGTCCTGGGCCCCAGGGCTATTGCTCAAGCTTTGGTCCTCCACAAATACAGCAACTGGTCACATTAAAGACCTGGGCTACTGCACCTAGTAGCTGTTCAAAACTGTTTTCGGTATTCTCTTCAAGTACCCAGGGAATGGGGGCTAGCTGGACACAGGGTATACCGACCAGAAGGAGAGTTAAGGTAAATCCCATGGTATTACACGCTTGTTATAAGTAAAAAGAATTATGCAAAATGGGTAGAGAGACAAACAAAGATGCCAACCTCTAGTATAGTTATAAGCAGAAAAGGAGTTACTGTAGATAAGGGTTCAGGGCTCATGAGCTCAGCCTGTAGGAGGTGGCCTTTGCAGAAGATGCAACTTCAGTTCCACTGGATCTTCTGGATCAATAGTCCATTCAGCAGGAGGATTCACGGGTCTATTTACCTGAGTATGGTGTGTCCACTCATGTTCTTTAGTTGGGACTGCCATATCTGAAGTCAACAGGATCTGGAAAGGTTCTTCTCAAGACGGGGTAAACTTTTTCTCTTTCCACATCCAGATCAATACCCAATCTCCAGGCTGGTACTGATGCACCAGGAACCCCAGAGGTAGAGGTTGAGCCATCAAGCCTTTGCTCTGCTAAGCATGGAGATATTTTACTAAAGCATGTACATAATTTCTAAGAAATCTGTCTTTGCATCCCAATATAGGATCCCAGTTTGTTTTTTTTTTCCATTCCCCCAGGTTATGGACGTCCATACAGAAGTTCATAAGGAGATAGTCCAATGTCTCTCCCAGGCTTAGTTCTAATCCTGACAAGGGCTGGTGGGAGGCACTTAGTCCATGGTAGCTGGGTTTCAATTGTCAATTTAGTGAGCTGTCTCTTTATTTCCTGATTCTTCCTTTCCAGCTTGCCAGAAGAGAAAGGGAGCCAAGGAGTGTGGAGTTCCCAGGTAATTTCTTAGGTCTGGGCCAGAGATTTAAGGACCCTGGCAGTGAAATGTATCCCCTGGTCCAGGTCTATCCTTTCCACCATCCCATATCTAGGAATGTTTTTCCCAAGCAGGATTCAGCTAACTGCCAGCACAGTTCCCCGAGACGTGGGAAATGCCTCTACCCAAGAGGTTAGGTGATCTACTGTGACCAGCAAGTATTTTAGGCAGCCTACTGGAGGCAGTTCTATAAAACCTGCCTGCATACTCTGGAACTGTCTAATTCCTGGGGGGCCTTCCCCCAGCCAGAGCCTGGCGCTGGGTGGACTTATTTGTCCTTCGACAAACAAGGACGCCGTCCACCAATTGCCGTGCCAAGGTATAGAGGCCTGGAGACATAAACCAGGTCAAACTGAGTCACACTTGTTGTAGACATCCCAGTAACTACCCTGGTGTAAGTGTGGCAGTACCTACCTCATACTTGCTTTGGTCAAGACCTCTCACCCATCAGGGAGGAACCAGTGCCTGCATTTATCCTCTTGTGACCCAAGAATTTGGGCCTTCAGTTCCTCCTCCTGAGAAAAGGAGGGGGAGGGGAGACTGGGAGGAAACAAAGGGATCAAGACCAACACAGGATCTATCCTTCCTCTCCGGCCTTCTTAGCTTCCTCATCTGCAAGGTGATTTCCTCTGGCCTAGAAGGATTGTTCAGACTGATGACCATTAACGTGGATAATAGCAGTGGCTTTGGGCAACAACAGGTTTTCCAAGACTTTGCTTATTAAGGCAGTTTGGGCCAGTTCCTTTCCTCTGCTATTGATCATTCCCCATTCTTCCCATACCTTCCCAAATACCTGGGCCACTCCCCCCTCCCAAGCATATTTTGAATCTGTATAAATGTTCCCTTCCCTTCTTTCCAGTAACTTTAGGGCCTGATTTAGTGCATCTGGGCAGACCAGGGTTTGGGTAGTCCCCCTGCCTCAATCAGAGATCCTCTGTCTCTATCTATTATAGCATGCCCATTTTCCTGTTTCCCTTCAACCGTTCTAGAGGAAGCATCTATAAAGAGATTTACCCCTTCTGGGACAGGGGATTCATGGAAATCTTCCCATACCTTGGTTTGGAGATCAATTATGTCTAGGCAGTAACGTTCAGACCATGAACTCTATTCCATGCTAGCATGAGGAAAGAGGTAGGGTTCAGGTTGGGCTAAGATCAAATCATCCTTTTCTAGTAAAATAGCCTCAGATTTCAAGACCTAGGAGTCAGTGAGCCACCTGCCTGCTTTCTGATTGAGTATTGCCTTCACCTGGTGTGGAACACTCACTCACTGTAAGGCTGCCCCCAAATGCCAACTTCCCACTCTCCTCAACTAGGGCGGCTGTGGTGGCCACAGCCTGAATACAAGTAGGCCATCCCCAGGCAACAGAGTTCAGGAACTTGGAGAAGAAGCCTGCTGGTCTTCTCTGCCCTCCTCTTGTTTGTGCCAGTACCCCAAGGGCTACTCCATTTTCTACATTTACGAAAAGATGGAAGCCCTTCTCTAGGGAAGGAAGAGCCAGTAGTGGAGGGGAAGTCAGGGCCTTGTTTAACCGAGCGAAGCTCTTTCTACTGTTCTCATTCCACACTATATGGTCGGGTTTCTCGTCCAACAGGTGTTGAGACAGAGGTTTGGTCAGGTCGGCATAGGAGTCAATCTAGTTCCTACAGTATCCCACCAATCCCAAGAATTTCCAAAGCTCCCTTTTTGTTTTGGGGAGTGACATCTGGAGAATTCCTGCCACTCTTCAGTTTTATGTAACTTTTTATTAATGTCTGGCCAATCATTAGTAACAAAATATAGCTTTAACCACACTTGGGCTGCAGGATCATCTGAATTTAGATCAGAGAATTTTCTGATGTTTTCTTTCAATCTATCAAGAAAGGCCGATGGGGCCTCCTCTTTCTCCTGCTGTATTTCCTGTAATTTGTTTAAATAAATTCTGGTTCTCAGGCACTGCTTAGGCACATTGTGAATTCCCTGGACCACCGTGTTTCTAAGATCTTGTAGGTGCCCTCTATGTGTGGGGTTCTTGTGATCCTCACTGGAGTCTTGGAGAGGAACTTTTTCTTCTCCTCTCAGACCCCCTTGAGCCATAGGCTGCGATTCATCCCAAGCCTAATTTGTTCCCTCTCTTCCCCAGTATGTAATATATCCAAGATTAATAATTTCCCCCCAAGTATACAAATTGGGTCCTAAAAACTGATCAGTGACTTCCGAGGGGTACTCAATTAACTGCTTCGTTTCTTTCCTAAAAGTTCTTATTTCTGCACTGCTACAGGGGGCATTCACATAACCCATCCCCTGGGCCATCGGGACTTCCAAAGAGGGAAAGCTTTAGCAGCTTCTGCAGTTCCAGAGAGGGGAAAACTTTCTTGATCTTTTATTAACTGTTTCATTTCCCTCTGGAGAGGGGCACGGATGGGTGTTCCTGACCCTGCCAAGTCAATCAGTCCTCACTCCTTTCAGATTCCCTTTCAGAGAGCAGGGAGGGCAGGGAAGGAGTAGTCGAGGCTGGGCCAGAAAGTCCCTGTGGTGGAGGAATGTAGGGCTGGGATAGAGAAAGAAAGGGGTTCCAGGGATGGAGCTTCTGCTCTTGCTCTTCTGATTTCCCTTTGGGCTCTTCCCCCTTCTTCCGTTTTAGAGAAAATCATCCTGCCACTGGTAGCCATGGGGCATGTTCACTTTCCTCCAAAAGGCTCCTTAGAATTCACATACACATTTAGTTGTTGGCACACCCAGTCTTCAGAGGAGCCCTATTTGGGCCAAGATCCGCCTCCTCCACGTGGGATGCCGGCCCAAATGAGGCAACAGTATTTTATCACCTTCCTTTGGGCTTTCCCCTCCTGTTCTGGTTGTGCTTCCCTTGTATCCCAATTAGCGAGTCTATCTCCAAGAGGATTATCCTCTCTCTAGTCTAGAATGTTAGGAAGGTATTTTGGAGCGGCTGATTTAGATTGCTCTTTACCCATACTTGTAATCTTATCAGGATCTATTAGGCCTATGCAAATCTTTCCCAGGCAGGAGAAATCTTACCCACTCAAACCAAGTAGACTGTCTCCCACCTCAGGATCACCCAGGGACTTGTGGGCCTGGGTTTACATACACAGACTCTGGCGATCCCCTGCTGGAGGTCTTCTCTAGCAAAACCGGAATTTCTGCTTCCTACCAAGTTCCTCTCCTCGAGTTGTCACCCAATCAGAGTCAGATCTCACAGACTAGGACCCCCAAGAAACCTCAGCTGGTGCCTCAGGGAGGAGAAGCAATTTACAAAAGGAAATGGTGAAAGTATAAAGCCCTAACTCAGAATTCTCCCCCACCCCCCTGCTGACCTTTGTCTTCCATTGGCTGGAAGTCAGGTGCACAATCGGGGCCATCTACCTCAAGTACTGGAACAAGGAATCAGTAGACCCCGAAATGTACATGTGAGAAAGCTCTTCTGTCCTTATTTGGCATATCTTATGCTGAGGGGTCACTGAGGAGAGGGGTGACTCCCACTCTGAGTTCTGAGGCCTTGCAGATCGTGTGATCTCCGAGGAAGGGGAACTTGGGCCCGTTTCCCATGAAGAGCCTTACTAGATGTTAGAGTAGAGTCTGAGAAGTTTTCACTTCGGTCACTCCCTGGTCAATGAAGGAGGCCACTTCTTTGGCCAAGCCTGGAGACACAGGGATTGGCCCTTACTAACTGTTCTCTTCTGGACTCTGGGATGACGGTCCCCTTCACCCTCCCTCCATCTTCACAGACCTCCCCATGGTGCTCTCAGTTTCCCATTGCCCTCTGACTTGGGCTATTTCCTTGGGATGGCAGGGAAAGCATCTTTAACCCTTCTCTCCACATCACAGGACATAGACTTAGTTCCTCCAGGCCAATCAACCTCCAGACTCTATTTATAGATGAGGTCCTTAAGGCCCAGAGGGGCTGAGAGACCTGCCTAAAGTCACACAGATTAAAGGATGAGGCTCATTCCCCTGCCCCGGGGCTCCTCTCTCCTCTCCATCATTAGTAAATCCTGTAATTGGATTGATAGCCCTCAGCTACCAGCAAGGATTCTGTTTCCAGTGTGCAGAGGTTTATCCCCTCCCCCCACCAGTGTGATGGTCTTCTTAAACGGTGAGAGTGCCCATGGGACTTTGTCAGGGTGAGGTCTGACTGTGGGTGAAGTTGTGATGGGGCCCTATCCCCCACGCCTGCCCAAGTATGACGGACAAAGTCATTTACAGATAAATTCTAACAACAGAAGTCAGCCGAGGGCACTGAGCTTTCAACACCACTTCTTTAAAAAGCTGAGGAGGGTCAGGGGAAGAGGGGCTACCTCAAGGATGTCTGGTCAACTAGCAAAACAAATGATCCATTCTCATTGCAAAGCTTGAGGCTTTGGGCTGGTGCCATGTTCCCTCCCAGGTGAGCTTTGTCGGATCCCAATATCTCCAAGGAGCAGACTGGTAGTGGGCCTGTCTTCGTTTAGATAAGCTTTCATTGTATCCAGGCCCTCCCTGGGCACCTTTTCATCCAAGACTGACCTGCTCCTGGAGAGGTCACCTGCAGATGGGGCATCACTCCCATGAGGTCAATGATCATCTCTGGGCAGAGAATTCCCAGACTTATTTAGCCTGCCCTGGTGCTCCCCTCCATGGCTACCCTCGTGTCTCTAGCTCTTTGCAGGCTTTTACACTAAGCCTTGTGGCCATCACAAATCCCAAAGGCTGAAACAGAATTAATTCTCTTTCCCCCAAACCTCCCTTTCCAAACTTCTCTGTTACTGCTGAGGACACCTGGCTTAACCACCTCATGCCACCCTCACTCTCCACTCCTTCAACCTTCACATTCACTCCATTGTCAAATCTTGTTTCTACCTTTACAGTGCCTCTCATGTACATCCTGTTTATCTACTCACACAGCTGTCACCTTCTCTCTCAACACATATGTGTGTATAACATGTAACACATATATGTGTACATACATATATTATCTATTTCTATATGTGTGAGTATACACATACATACATGTACATGTGCATATAAATGCTGTGGTCTTCCCCTAGAGTGTAAGCTTCCTGAAGACAAGGACTGTTTGTTTTTTGGTTTAAACTTTTTTCCCTCAAAATTTATTATTCATTTATTTTTATCATTCTTAAAAAAAATGGGGGAGAAATTCCAAGATCTTTCCTTCTGACACTTGCTGAGAAGTCAAGCAATATAACATCAATTGTACATGGGAAATCATGCAAAACTTAAAAATATTTAATTGAATAAATATTTAATTTAAAATGTTTAAAAAGATTCAAGGCAGGAAACGTTTGAACTTTCTTTTACACACAGTAGGCACTTAACTTATGCTTAGCTGACAAGTTATATTAAAATATACACATATGAGAATTAGAAACACTGGTAAGAGTCGAGTGTACTTATGCACACGGGGGAAGCCAAGGATGAATGTGTATTGTGTGGACGAGGACACGCAGGGATGGATGCTCCAGAGAGCCGGTCCCTGGGGACAGACGGCATGGGCAGTTGCTCTGGATGGATAAAGGACTGCCCAGGACTGGCCAGCCAGGCATCCTGGAGACACAATGGGAAACAGTTCCAGTCACAAGAGAAAGGAAGACTTGTTGAAGCGACAGTTGTGGAAGCCCAGAGAAATCAGCAGAAATCGGCTTAGATTTTACAAAAGGAACACACAGAGGTGGAAGAGAGGAATAGGAGAGCGGCACAATTCGGAGCCAGGAGAAGAAAGCCTGGGCCGTCCAAGAATGCCGAGAGGGTCGGGCTGTCTGGTTGTTTTAGCTAAAGTGGGAGAAAGTGGAGGATCTAAGGGAGCTCTCGGAAGAGGAGAGTGACCTTGACCCTGGCAATGATGTCGTGTGAGTGGCTAAGGAGCGGCTAGCCCCCAGATGAGTCAGGGGAAGTGAGAGGGCGCAGGCTGCCAGGATGAATTCCAGTCCCCTGGCCGGGCTGGGGCTACAATGTTTTCAGTATCCAAAGGGATCAAGGGATCGGCGGCGGGGATTCCTGGGCCACCGTCCAGAGAAGCTCTGCAGGTGTGAAGGGGAAATGCCCTGAAGATCCACAAAGGATGGGTCAATGAGCCTGACATCCCCTTCTGGGAAGACTCAAGAAACGTTCATTAAAGAGCCAGAGGTCTGATCCAGAAAAGGAAGTGATGGCTGCAGAGCGGCCACGGCCTCGCGGAAGACAAGGCAGGACAAGTCGACTCACCCCCTCCTTTTCTGACACAGTGAGTAACCGGCGTTTAGGAGGAAAGCAGAGGACGTGGTTTACCTGGATCTCAAAGGAGCATTTGCTAAACTGTTTCATATTATTCTAGTGGGGAAAATGGAATAACATGAGCTGGGGTACAATAGCTAACCCATGGGATGAGCTGCTCAGGAAGGGGGTCAGGACCGGTGGACTGGTCAAACTCCCAGGCTCCACTATGGATAACCCGATGTCCGTTTTCCACTGGGTCTTTAGTGCAGGGCCCTGGGATCTACGCTTGGACGGTCTTGTTTAATCTTTTTTTTTTTTTAATTAATGACTTGGATAAAAGGATAGATGCGTGCTTATGAAATCTGTAAGTGATTCCAAAGCTGGGATTGATCGATAACATAGCAGATAGGATTCGGGGTCCAATGAAGCTGGACAGGTTAGGCCACCCGGCCAAAGCTAGTAAGATGAATCTCAGTAGGGATGAATGCAACTTCTTATACTTCTGTAGGAAAAAAGTAACCTTGTAAGTAAAATATGGAGAAGAAGTGGCTAGTATGGGGTGGTCTGCAAAAGACTTGGGGGAGAGGGATGGTCTTTGAGAGCAGGCAGTTTAATATCCATCAGTATTGTGGTGAGGCAGCCAAAACACCCTGGTGGCCTGACACAACCCCGGATCCAGCCATAGCAATGGATGGATAAGTATTTATCATGCACCTACTGTGTTCCAGAGCTAGGCTCAGCTCTGGGTGTAGGAGAACAAAGGACAGACTGATTTCTTCCCTCTTAAGAATCCTGCCTTCTAAAGACGGACATAACAGGTGTCCATAAGAGCATGTGCACTTTGTTGGGTCTGACTCTTCGTGGCCCGGTAGACCACAGCTAACGCTGCCCGTAGGGTTTTCTTGGCAAAGATGCTGGAGCAGCTTGCCATCTCCTTAGAAGACAAAATAAAGAAATCAAACGTCCACAGAGGAGTGGAAATTTCCTTGCAGGGATGACCCCAATGGACCTGATGACCAGTCTCGTCCTTTCCTACTCCTGAAAGCTGTGACTCACCCAAGGTCCCACAGCTAAATTAGCATCAGAGCCTGGCCTAGAACTCAGACTCCTAGATCAAGGCACTTTGCATACCTACATCAATTTTATATCCATGAAATATCATTTTCCCTGGAAGATGAATTCATTTTCTGTACTAATAAACATGAAATTGTAAAAGTTTCCCAAGGGTCCCTCGGTCCATTCCTCCCCATGGAGTTTGTGGGGGCTCTAACTCGGGCTGGGCCTGTGCACTTTGCCTGTAAAAAAGAGCCCGCTGGCACCTCAGCATTTACATTTCCAAACACATCTGGTGTATCCTTGATAATGAAACTACCCAGAGCCTCTGGTTCTTTCCAGAACCCCAGGCCTCTGGGGTATCATAACATTGGGCCCATGTGACACAGACAAAGCTATGAGCAAGCCAAGAGATGAATCCAACAGAGTGAATGGGTCTGTTTTCTAGACAATATAGACTCCATATGGCCACAGAGGACAACTTCCCCTGATAAGTGACAGGCTCTACATCACCCCGGACAAGTGGCCATCCAGCCTCTCGCTGAAATCCGCCAGCGATGGGGAACTCACCACCTACGAGAGGGCAGACTGTTCTACCGTGGGAGGGCTCCAAGTGGTAGGAAATTCACTTGATGTGGAGAGGAAATGAGCCTCTCTGGGCTTTCCACTCTTGGGTCTGCCCTGGCCTGGCACATGAGTGGGGCAATACTACACACATGGATGGAGAAATACATTGATTTGTCATTTTCACCCCAGACAAGCCTCCTTTAATCTTGCCTGAAGCCTGGTGTCACCAGCAAGACCCAAATGTCTTGGTTTTTCCATCTATGTTACATTCCATTTTTAAGAAACCAAATATATTGGGGGGGG
>CM053599.1:3957586-3968986 GCA_028646575.1 Pseudocheirus occidentalis
CCCCCCACCATGGCAGCATGCAATCAAGTACTGGATCTGCAAATACTTTCACACTGGACATTAGTCTGGTTGTATAGAAGGGTTGTAACCAATGGAGTGAACACTGGGAAAGAGGAAACAAACCCAAACATGGAAAAGAACAACAGCATGTGTTGCTTCAGTCTCCATTTAAACTCTGGTCTTTCTGGATCTTTCTCTGAATGTAGAATTTCCTTCCATCCTGAGACTTGTAGAGTTGTCTTATAACTGTGCGTTGCTGAGAAGAGTCCAGTTTATCAAGGCTGGTCATCACACATATGATGTCTGTGACTGCACAAATTTTTCCTGGTTCTGCTCTTCTCACTTAGCATCAGTTTGTAGAAGCCTCTCCAGGGGAATATGAAAACTGTCTCCTCCCCATTTCTTATAGCACAATAGTATTCCATTACATTCGTGTACCACAACTTATTTAGCCATTCGCCAATTAATGGGCATACCCTTAATTTCCAGTTTTTTTGCCACCACAAAGAGCTGCAAAAAATATTTTTGTACATATGGGACTTCCTCCCACTTCTACGATCTCTTTGGGATGCAACCCCAGAAGTGGTATTACTGGGTCAAAGGGTATGCAGTTATTTATAGCCCTTTGGGCATAGTTCCAGATTGCTCTCCAGAATGGTTATATGAATTCCCAGCTCCACCAACAATGCATCAGTGTTCCAGTTTTTCCACATCCTCTCCAGCACTTGTCATTATCCTGTTTTGTCGTCTTAGCCAATCTGACTGGTGAGATGTGGTACCTCAAAGTTGTTTTGATTTGCACTTCTCGAATCAATAGTGATTCAGAGCATTTTTTCATGTGCATATAAATATCTTTAATTTCTGCCTCTGAAAACTGCCTGTTCATATCCTTTGACCATCAGAGAGTTTTTCTGAGGGTGAAGAAACTGTCCCTGTATATTCAAGGGAGTGAGAGGGTGCCAAGAGGTTTGGGGTAGCATAGTGCTTTATATACATATCTCTTTGGGTCTCACCATTGCCCTGTGAGCAAAGCAATATATGTATTGTTCTATCCTGCGGATGAGGTCTTAATTCACCCTTGGTCACATACCTGGTCAGTATCAGAGTCAGGAGCTGAACCCAGGTTTCCCTGACCTCAGGACCAGCCTTCTATCCACAACCTCTCTCCTTTGAGAAGAATATCTTAGACACACATTGACTCTGAGGAACTGAGACTCCCTAGAAAAGACGCTGGAGTCAATAGGCATCAGGGTCTGGACGAAAGAGAATGTGGTAACCACAGAGAGAGTTATGGGGGCACCAAAGAAGGAGTTGGCGGAGGAAGCAAGAGCCAGGACCAAATCCACTCTAGGGAGGTGATGGTGTCTGGTCCATGGCCTCGTTGCTGGTGTGCCCATCGTCCCAGATGGTGTCTCCCTTATCATCCCCACCAGTGAAGAAGTATGATAAGCATGGGACTATGGGAGGTGGCCGCTTGGGGGACAGTCAGGTGGTCAGTGCTTGACTGACTGGATGAGGTAACCCCAGGCTAGTTGTGGTCCCAGTACCCCTCCCCTCTCTCCCTTCAAAGACATCTTCAAGCCAACCCTCAATGACTATCAATGCCTAAATTATGACATCATTGGATTCCCATCCAAGTTCTCCTCTGCCCAAATGGTTGCTTTGGCAAGGTCATAAAGACAGCCTCCTTAGCCTGGCATTCAAGGACTCCACAGTCAAGTCCCCATCTATCGTCCGTCTCTGGTTTATTTGGCAAAAATCTCTGTTCCGCACTTTGCTACACCATCTCCCCTATCTGGACTGCATGCTCTCCACATCACCAGCTGAGATCCTTCAATCAGCCAATCAATCACCAAGCATTCATTTAGTGTCTACTCAATACCAGGCACCGTACTAGGTTCGGGAGATGCAGAGAAAAAAGAGAATCCATCTCTCCCTTCAATGATCTTATGTTCACTGATCAAGCAGAAGAGATCTCAGGTCAAGAAGGCCATTGTCCTCCTCTGACAAAGGACACCAAAGCCCAGGGTGGAACATCCTTCCTTCCAAGACCCCGCTGGGTGAATGACATTCCTGGCTCTCTCCTAGTCCCTGGAAGCACCTGATGACACCCTTTCCTACACTTGGAGGGAGGGAACCCTCTGGGGTTCTCATGCTGGTTAGGTTCTGGGGAGGAGCGCAGCCTCTGCCGCTGAATCTTCTCCTTTCGCTGCATTCCTTCCTTTCGCTGCATTCCGATATAAAACCTCATGCAACGACTCCAGCTCTAGCAGGCTGCAGCCGGTAGGGCAGACCCATTGGCTTTGTTACCGTCACCACCAGGCAGCCCCAACAGCTCCTGCCAAGACAAGAGGAGGGCACCAGAGGGAGCTGATTCAGGAAGCCACCACAGCCACAGGACCTTCCTCTGTGTGGATTCAGTGTCAACTCTATTAACCCTTTCCTCCCCTACTCCTAAGGTCTTCCCCTCATTCTGACCCATAGCTCTCCCCAAGCACAGTATCAGGGGAGGGGGAACATTTCTCAGGTACCATGCCAAACACTAAACAAACATTACTCTAATTGATCCTCCTAACAATCCTGGAAGGTAGATACTATGATACTATCCTCATTTACAGTTGAGACAGAAAGAGGTTAAGTGTCTTGCCCAGGATCACACAGCTCCTAAGTTTCTGAGGCTGGATTTGAACTCAGATCTTCCTGCTTCTAAGCTCAGTGCTCTATCTACTGGACCACCATCCTTAATCAATGAAGTTAACATCTCCTTTTGAGCCTACCCCCCCAGAGCATTTTGAAGGATATTGCCAAGCGAGAGTGCCCAGAGGACAGAAATCAGGCTGGTGAAGGGCCTTAAGTCGGTCCCATGAGGACAACCTGAGTACCTCTGCCCTGGGGAAGAGAAGGCCAAGGGAGATTGTGAAAGACAGCATGTCTATACCTTGCCTGAGGCCAAAGTAATGGGTAGAAATTTTGAAAGAATACTTTGTTCCTGCTACATGGGAAACAGTTCCTAACATTACAACTACCCTCAAGTGTGCTGGGCTGCTTCAATGGGGCCAGAGATGAGGGTAGGGAGGGGGAGGAAGAGAAGAGGGAGAAAAAATAATTTAAATTTTAAACAGTTTCCTTCCCCCAGAGCTTCAGGACCATCACCTAAGGCACCCACAACACTCAGAGCAAAGGACCTACTATGTGAAGGCCGGCTACTGGGACTCTCAATTCAACTGGACGAGCCCTCTCGTGCCCTCTCTTCTTTGGGTAAGTGGCATCTCCCACACCAACAAAACCTGGGCGCCACTACCCCAACCTGGCACACAGCAGGTGAGTAATGCATGCTGAAGTAAACTGAATTTGACCTAAATAATGGAAACACTGGCATCTCTGCATCCAAAAAAGGGATTCCATGAGCTTGAATGTTAGGAAAAAATCTAACAAGATGAAATCTAATAGGAAAAGCTGTAAAGACAGGTAGAGAGAGGAGTACCACAGAACACAGAGTATGGGGCCTGGAGACAGGAAGCCAGAGATAACAACAAAGCCAAATCCAGCCTCAGATAACAACTAGCTGTGTGACCCTGGCCAAGTCACTGACTCTGACTTGGCTTCCTGATCTGTAAAGTAGGGATAATAACTGCGCTTCCCTCCCAGGGCTGTTGTGAGCATCAAGTACTATTTGTAAAACTCGGCCCACAGTGCTGTGTAATGTAAACGTTAGCCACTGTTATTGTTGTTGGGGCAACCCTGAGTTCAAGACAGTGGAGAAACAGCTAGAAAGCAGGTTGTCTAGAAGAGGGGAGGGGGCAGGGCCAGCTCAGTGGGAGTCACCGGGGTGATGAACCAGGCCTGAGAGGGGCATCGGAGGCTCAGGGGGCATCTCTAGCATTCTGCACTGGGCATCTAGTGCCCAGAGAACTGTGTCCAGCCCAAGCGGGATGCTGAAGGGCCTTCAAACCATGCCAGGAATGGAGGAGAGAAGGCCGGACCAGGATGGACACACTTAAAGGCTGCTCCGGGAAGAGCTCCTAAAGACAGGGTTAGGCACAGCGTGGAAGGTGTGCAGCCTGGTTTGGGCTGGGATGGGGGTGGGGAGCTTCCTAACAAGGACTCTCCCGAAGGAGAAGGAAATGCCTGCCGGGGGTCTTCAAGCCAAAGGGGAGTGAACAAACAAGCGAACGAAGGCCCGCTCACCTAGTGGTACAGTGTGAAGGGCAATGATGTATCCAAGTCCGAGGGCCGGTCCGACTGTGTGTGACCACGGCCAGGCGCCCTGCCAAGCCTCGGCGCCGCTCCCTCAGAACTCCGAGCTGCCGACGGACGCTGTCCACACTGAGGGTGCTGTGTCTGCCTGCCCTCCGACGGCTCCACTGCCAGGGCTCTCCCGGCGCCCACCCCGGTGGGCACTGGCAGGGAAGCTCGCGAGCAGCCAGCACCAGGTCAGAGCCCAGGACTCCTGCTTCTCTCACCCGCTCCCAGCTGGGACTTCCCTTCCCATGAAAACAAAACCTAGGGGCCCCAGAAGTTTCCTCTATTTGGTTTCTGCACCTTCTTCCTTCTTTCTAAGCTACGGATCATCCAAGCAGCTAGTATTCTGAGCAACCCTCCCGTGTGTCTGGGAACCAGGCTTGCAGGCTCTGCCGGGCAGTGGCCCTTCATCTGGGGCCCGACACTGGATTGGGGGAGGGGGGGCGTTGAGCAGGGAAAGGCTTTGGAAGGAGGATGGCAGGCATCCCGGCTAGAATGGCCCTCAGGCACCAGGGAGCCTAATTCTCTCCTTTTCACAAAGGACTGGGACTGGGGTGGGGGGGAGGAGCAGCGAGAATCTGCATTTGGGGCTCCTTCCTTCTCCTGGGAGGATTCCCCCCCCCCTAGCTTTTAGGTAACCAGCTCTGGTACTCCTGCCCCACCCCTTACACCCACAGAGTGCTTCTTCCTCCAGACTATTCCTACTTTCATTACCAAATTAAAGAATAACCATAATAATCCTTCTCTGTATTTCATTGGACCATCGTTTGAGAACTGAAAGGGACCTTGGGGGTTGAATTCAATGTTCCTTTATTTCACAGATGAGGAAGTGATATGCCCAGGGTCATGTAGCTAAGGAGATGGGATTCAAACCTAGCTTTTCTGGCTCCAAGTTTTTCTTGAATTTGTTCTTAGTGCTAGTCTAATGATAATTAGTGAATATATGACTACATGAGTGTGTAGCTGCCTGTCTGATCCAAAAGGTAAGCCTCCCCTGTCTTCATGAGCTGCTGTGGCTGAGTATTTGTCACTGGTGGACAGGCTCTTGGTGATGGACCTTCCCAGGCCTGCCCTGGCTTGTCCTCTGCTAACAACAGGCAATCCTCAGGCCCGTATTTAAAGACATTCCAGCCTGAGAGAGCACAAAGAAGAATGCCCCGTCCCCCTGGCACCAGCAGGCAGTGAATGTGTGGTCTTCCTACATTCATAGAGGCCTTCACCCAAGGATGGCTATGACTGGCAGCCAGCCAAGGGAGATGGCCTCTGGACACCCTCTCCTGTTCTGCCCTTCTGAAGAAGGGTCTTCCTTGGCACCACTCTGGGAGTTAGGGTACAGGCATCATGATGGCAGTGTTAGGACAGGTGCCCAAGAGCCTGCTGCTCAGAGACTGTGACTGAACATGGGCAGGCTGCTTCACCTTCAGCCTCCACTGACTCCACTGTAACCAGGCCTGGACTAGAGGATCGCGTAAGCTCCTTCCAGCTTGATAGGCTGTAAGTCAGACTCTGAGAAGGGCCAGTGATTTGCTGGTGTGGGGCTGTGTGCAGAAGCCCAGCAACCCCCAGACTGCCTTGGAGAGTCTGCCCTTCTTTGCAGCTCCAGCCTATAACACAATGCCTGGCATATATACAGTAGGTGCTCAATGCATACTAGTGGTCTTGATGGCATAGGTTTGGAGCTGGAAGGGACCTGAGAAGTCTCTCCTTTTACAGGCAGGAACTAGGGCCGGTGCGCAGCCAGGCCAAGGTCACTGTGTGGGGAGGAGCTGGGTGAAGCTGGCGCCCAGGGAGAGCTGGAGCCACCTGGCGCCTGACTCACCCTCCTTCTCTTCAACAGGAATTGCTCTTACTGGAACAAACTGTGATTGGTACATTCATCAGGTAACAGGGTCTAACCCAGTCCCACCTGAAGCTGCCTGCTCATCCTTAATGTCACAGATGGCAGAGCCCTGCCTATGGAGGGGGGACCCAGAAAGGATGGGCACCCAGACTGTGAGAGGCCTTTGGGGAGAGGGGGCGGAAGCTGCAACGGTCTCCAGGGAAAAAGGAAGTGTTGTCTCAGTAACTGGGGGGGAGGTGGAAGGGGTCAGAACAAATTGCACCAAGTTAACAAGGAGGAACCTGAGTGGGATGGATGTCACAAGCCTCACTCTTGCATGTGAAAGGTAACCTGTGCGGCAGACAGGCTCAGGATGCTGCTGGCGAGGCTGGACAGGAGGCTGGCTTTGGAGTCAGGAGACCCAGGGTCACTCAACCCCCATGTCTCAGTCTCCTCATCTGTAAGATGGGATTAATAATAGCACCTTCTTCACAAGGTTTGTGGTGAAGACAAAATGAGTTAGTAATTCTACAAAACATTAAGGTTTGTGACCCACTTTACAATCTCATTCTGTCCTCACAACAGCCCTGGGAGGTGCCAGGGTACAAGGGACATCTATGCTCTCTCCCAGTTTCCCTTCCCAGAGTCCCAATCTCCTTATCTGTAAAAGGGGGGGCAGGGGCAGCTTAGACACAGTGGCTTCTGAGGCCCCTTCCAGCTTTGGATCTGTGAGCCCCCAGCACAAGTGAATCCAAGAAAAGACTTTCAGGGCCACAAGCAGCCAGAAACACGGCGGGGGCACATGGGTGTCCCAGGGGCTGGAGACAATGGCATCTGCAGCAGCTGCCCCTCTCTAACCTCAGCCACACCAACTCAAAGCGGCCAAAGTGAAGTCTTTTGTTTCTGCCTCCAGCCTAAGCAGGATCTAAACCCTCCTGGAGATGGTTCAACCTCTACTGGCCTAGAAGGGGAGTGAGCTGGGCCAGGCAGAGAGGTCCAGGTGCCTTGCCTTTATTTAGAGGGCTGCCCCTTGCATCAGCGCGAAGTCAGGGCACTGGGCCCGTTTTCCCTGCTATCTGGCTATCAGGGCCGAGCCCTGGGGCACTGTCCTCACTCCTTCCCTCCTTGGGATCCTAGCCTGAGGGCAGCATCTCTCCTGTGGACCCTGGAGTCCACAATTGAAACTCTCAGTCAGGGATCATCTTCTCCAACTCTCCTCTCAACTGGACTCCTCTCTATGTGCCCCCAACAATGGCCACGCCCCCACCTTCTCCTGAACACCAGGGGCCCCCCACCTGGGGCACGGCAGCCCATCCCACCTGGGGAGACTTCTACTTAGTGCAAGGACTTTGCTTGAGGACGAACTCCCAGCTTTTGATTCTAGGGTTTGGTGGCCTAGGGCCAAGCCAAACCAATCTCAAGCATTCTTCCAGGGTCAGCCCTCAAATATCAGAAAACTGTTGTCCCCCTCCCCTCTTTCCCTTCCCCCTCCCCTCTTCCTCCTCCCTCTGCCCCAACCCTTTTGTCCCTGCCAAATCACTGTAGGAGAAATGTTGACAACTTGAAAAACCACACAGCTAAGTAAGTGTCTGAGGCCAGATTTGAACCCAGGAAACTCAGTCTTCCTGCCTTGTCCTTCGAAGCTCTATCCACCTAGTGGCCCAATTAAATATTTAAAAGTTTTCAAACACTTTGACCACATTCTTAAAGAGAAGTTACTTTTGGTGTAATAAGCAAAATCCTTTTAAGCAAGGCTGAATCGAGCTCCCCTTCCAATCCTTTCCAGGCTAACTAAGCACTTAGATTTCAATTCACACCCAGAAGGGAAGAGACTTTTGGGGTAGGATTGGATGTCAGGCCCTTGGCTCAATTTGGGGGCTGAGAAGCAGCCGCACACCCCACAATCTGCACTTGGTTCTTCCTTGGGGAGGCTGGCTGGACTACCTTGGCCTATACAGGGCATTCATCCCAGAGCTCCTCTAGACACACTGAGCTGAGAGCCGCCCCCCCCCCCCAAGCCTGAGGCACAAGCGGATGATGTCTCCTAGATGCCCACAACTCTACAGGACCTTCTCTCCCTCTCTCTGCTAGGCAAAGGATCGGGACTCCAGGGACCTTCACAGATTGGCAAGTACATTCTTGAAGAGAACCAGCGACATCAGAGAGGTCAGGCCGTGACACACGCAAGTGGATTGGACTGCCTCACTTTGTTCTCCAGGGCCATCAGGGTCCAGAGGCGAGCGAGTGTACCGCGTGGTGGAGTACAGAACCTGAACCTCTAAAAGAAGGGTCCTTGAACTTTCCCACAAATGTCAACAGCCCAAATCTCAGGTATCCATCCCATCCTAGGCAATGATCCTTTCAAGAGCCCTTTTGTTGTGGCCCTTCCCCAGCCCAGCCCTTCATTCTCTGTTACCTCTGGACCACCCCAGGCTACTAAGCTACCCTTAGATCACACCCAGACATTCCCACCCTCTTTTTCCTATACAAGTATCTGTCTGTTTCTTACTAAAGGCACACCTCAATAGGAATCTCCCCCACCCCAACCAGTGACTTAATAAACCCACTCCCCTGCACTGAAAGGAGGCCCGAGTGGTCTGATTCTTTACAGGCAGATGTCTACCCTGTGCCGTGTTGTGCCCCTGCTTTGTGGGGCTCCCAGCACTCCTAGGCTGCAATGCTTAGTGAGAGTCTAATGAAGGCTTCTGTCTCCATCAGCCCCAGCAACTTTAGTGAAAGCTTCCTTTGGGCAAGTAACAAACCCAGACTCCTCCATGTGGCACTTGACATACTCCTTCTTCTGGGTTCAGTTTCCCTTTCTGTCTTTATTTCTCCTTCCTGTCCTGCCCCTGACCGGCTTACTCCTCCTTCCTCCAGCCCAGAGGGTCTATTTGCCCTTCAACAGCCCCAGGTTTCTGACCTGCCTAACCCTGTCCCTTTTGGCAGTGAGGCCAGGCTCTAAAATCTCCTTCTCCAGAAGTCTCTCCTCCTCACCTTTTTTCAAAGCTGGCTCTCCTTGAGGGCCAGTGCTCTGGGGCTGAGCAGCTCCATTTTGGGTGGGGATTTGTATTATTCCACATTCCCCTTTTTGTAAATCCCCAGAGGACTAGGGCCCTTCTCTCTCCTCACTCTGATTAGACTGTGACCTTGGCTAGGTCAGCACTTGGACAATCTGCGGGTGACCTTGGGCTAGCTTAGCTACCTCTCTGGGCTTCCTTCTCTCAAAAAGAAGTGGGCTGGAATCTGCTGAGGCCTCTGAGGTTGCTTCTGGTGCCCTGTCAAGGATACTGTGACCCTAAAGTCTCCTTTGATGCTTCACGACAGCATGAAGGTGACCAGATGGCTCATCAAGGTCTCCCTAAACTCTGCTGTGAGGATGAGCCCAGGGTTTGTCATTCAAGGACCAGCCTCCATAAGCTTGGGGGAGTTGTGGGGACCTGCAGCTGCGGTCACCTGGTGAATTCTTTCAGCCTCATCAGCCCATCTACTGCCAGATGGAGGACCTGGTGGGCTGTAAGATTTAGAGCTCCGGGTTCATCTGGTGTGAGCTGAGCACACACATGAACAGCTGACCTCATTGAACTCTAGGTCTTTAATACCTGCCCTGTTTATTTCCTGCCTCTGTCCCTTAAATAGCAGCACGCCCAAGGCCTAGGATGTTTTCTGCTCCCTCTCTTCATCCGCTGAGTTTGAGCCATTCTTCAAAGCCAAAGTCCTTTGCGCTGTCTTGTCATTCCTCCCGTTGGTGATGACCTCAGGCGGTATTGTGACACTTCCACATTTCTGCCTCATCCTGCTAGTCTGGAGACTCACTCTGTGCTGCTAACGAGCCACACGCCCAATGTAGAGCTTCAGTGTTCTGCACTAAGCGCGGACTTGACCAACGTCTCCATGCTGCAGAAAGCCAGGTCCTACCGAGAAGGCAGAGACCACGGCTGGAGCCTGGCTCGTAAAGGTGACCCCCTAGGTCCATGGGCCTCACAGCTTTTGCTTAAAATTACTCTCTTGCTCCCCACCCCTCAGATGCATCTGAACAGCCTGGGGCATACAAATGAAGGTGTTCTGCTTCATTTGATAACTCTGAGTGATAACAGGACGGAAGTCAGAGGTAACTGGTTCTGATGGGAGCTGTGATCCAGCAGAACCAGGCTACGGATCAGGTAAAAGCCAGAAGCTTGTACACATGCTTATGGAGCTGTCTGAGCAGTACATATTTAGGAGGGGAATGTGGAATGGGTGGTTCAGGAAGTTGCATCTAGCCAATGGAAAGCAAGGGGGAACTCAAATTGGGGCCAGGGCATAGACAGCTTTGCATTTGTCTGAGCATGCAAGCTGGAAATTAAATACAAAAGGGACAGAAAAATATTGGGGTGGGGGGAATTAGCTTCCAGTAGGACCAGGGTTCTTGGCCTGGGATCCAGGGACTGGTGGTCAAAATGGAAGACAACTGGCTTCCTTTGTGACACCGCCTACTTCGTTTTCTGCATTTAAAAACACTATGGTAAAGAGAGGCTTTACCAGACTGTCTCAAGATCTGTGAAACACCAGAACAACTGAGAAGCCCAGAGCTAGAAAGTGTCCCTTGAACTGAGACTAGAACAAATGGAGAGCAGGAGGAGGCGGAGGCTCTGGAGCCAGGAAGACTTGGGGAGGGCATCTAGTCCAAGCCCTTCATTTAGCAGATGAAGAAACAGGCTCAGAGACCCACAGGGATGCTTAAGCACAAAGCGGGCTGCCAGCCAGCAGAAATAGGGTATGATGTTATCGAGGGAGACAGAGAGTGCAAAGACACGGTGGCTGGAGACGGTTTATTGTGGATGAATAAGTAAGCCGAGTACAACTGGAATGGCAAGTACATTAAGAATGGCACATAATGAGCCTGGAAAGGTCAGCTGGTGCCAGACTGTGAAGGGACAGTCACTTCGGGCACAGAAGCCAAATCTACTAACTCAGTGAGCATTCATTAAGCACCTACTGTGCACTAAACACTGTCCTAAACGCTGAGAATTCAAATACAAGCAGAACGAAAGATGGTCTCTGGCCTCCAGAAGAGGAAGGGGTGAGAGGGTGTAATGTTAATGAAATCATAAGATCTTCCATGCCCCTTTCTATTGGCACCTACTGAAGGCACTTGGCACCCCAAAGGCTTAGCTCCTTACTTCCAGTTAACTCCTTAGGAGTAATCACAGCTGGAGTTGAGAGGAGAGTGGATTGGAAACACCTGGGGCAATCTCCTCATTTATAAAGCCAGAAGAAATAAAGCTAAAAGACAGACACCACCGGGAGCTTGCACCTTTTTCCTGAGATCCTGCTTCTACAGCTTCTACTGAGAACTTCCA
>CM053599.1:3969486-3992045 GCA_028646575.1 Pseudocheirus occidentalis
GGGGGGGGGGGGGGAGGCAGAGCAATTGGGATTAAGTGACTTGCCCAAGGTCACAAGGCTAGTAAGTGTTAAATTCAGTCTGAGGTCAAATTTGAACTCAGGTCCTCCTGACTCCAGGGCCAGAGCTCTATTCACTGTGCCACCTAGCCAGCCCCTGCTTTTTCTTTCTTCAAAATCTAAAACGCTGTAAGGTATTCTGTTTCGGAAGAAACCCATTTTAGCCACATTAAAAGCCCTGCTGACCAGAGGATCCTTCTTGGATGTTCTCCAGAACCTCAGGATGCTGGGCTGTGTCATCATCAACACTAGTCCCTTCTCCAGTCATTTTAACATCACGCAAATGAACTCGGTCTTTAAAGCCACCGAACGAGCAGGCACATTAAATTGTAAGCACTTTGAGGGCAGGGGCTGCCTTTGACCTCTCTCAGCCAATGCCTGCGAACAGTAGGCATTTACTAAAGGTTTACTGATTGATTGATTGTAGTATAGGTTTCCTTAGTCTCCCCTTCTTCCTCACTTTCTTCCGAGGCTCTAGCCTCCTGGCTGCTCTGTATCCCTTGTGGCTGGGGCCCCCACAGCTAAAGGACACCCCATTTCTGTCACTGCTTCTGTTCTTTGGAATCACTGGCAAACCATGGCAAGCTGCTGCCCTCTGGCTTTTCTTTCATTTCACCTGATACTTTTATAATATTCTGGAGTCAGTTGTTGAGACGTATGGGCCTCTTTTAGTGGGACCATGACCACACTTGGGCCTTTCCTTCTTCTGCTGGCAGCGTTGTCCATTGGAGGCTGGTTTCCTTTTGTCCACTTTGCTAAGGACTCTAAAGAAATGGACACAATTGTTGGTTACTCTGCAGGGAGCAGCACATCCCATTCTCACCAACGAGACCGGTAGGACGCAGCAATGTTGTTAAAACCTTCACCCGGCTCCTAAAGTTCGTTCAATTTGGGTTGTACTAGTTGTCACCAACTAACATTTTTTAAAATTTATACTAAATATTTGGCTTTGTTGTCTGCTCTTCTCCATCCTGGGTGAAGGGAGTGGTGTCTCGGATGATGGCAGTTTCAAAGGTTGGGAGAGCCGACCATGAGGACCTGGGATCCAGGCAGGTGGTTTAGCCACGAAGCACCCATGGCCCCAGAGGCATCTGAAGGACATAGAGGGATCTAGCTAGAGACTTCCTGACTCTCAGGCTGCAATATTGCCCAAGATGGAAGGGGAGGAAAGAATGATTTTCAGTTATTTGCCCCAAAAGACAACTGGAATGGGCCAGGGCACCTACAGAGCACCTTGACACGAAGCCCAGATGAGCACCTGTCAGGGAACAGAAGGTGAGCACAGGTGCTGTGTTTAATTTCTCTCTGGGTTGCCACAAGTCATAACAAGGAGATGGGGACTAGAGTGGTCACATACATTATTTACAAGTTGGTTTTTGACCTAGTTCTCTCCAACTTTTGCTGCGTCTTGCCTAGCACGATGCTAATATGTAGACCCTCAATAAATGCATGTGGCTTGTTTAATCAATAGAGGAGGACTAGGCTGCTAAGCCTTGGTCGTTAAGGAGGACATCATGACAGGGCTTTCCTGACTTGCCAGTGGATTGGATGTAAGTGGGGCAGAGCTGTGCAAAGTCGTCTGGGGATGGCCCGGCGTGGCTGGCTAACTGAGCTGAGTCCCCAGGTAGACCTCAAGCCTTTTCTAGCCCCCCCACTACCCACCTCCCAATTTGTAAAGATGAACAGAACCAAAGTCTCACATTGGCCATATCCAAAAATGCATGTCTGCCTCTTATGGTCATGGCATCTCCTTGAGGAGTTGAGCGGCATGCTTCATCTTCACTGCTGGACTTGTGTTGTATCTATGTTGATCAGAGTTCTAAAATCTTTCAAATTTGTTTTTCTGTATAATATTATTTTTAAATTATTTATTTTTAGTTTTTGAGATTAACTTTCAAAAGTGTTAAATTTTCTCCTCCTTCCTCCCCAAGACAGCTTGTAATCTGATACGGGCTCTACATATACATTCCTATTAAACACATTTTCACATTAGTCATGTTGCATAGAAGAATTATAATGAATGAGAAAAACCATGAGAAAAGGGGAAAAAACCCCACAACAACAAAAAAAGAAAATCTGTTTTGTTCTGCATTCCAACCCCATGATTCTTTCTCTGGATGAGGATGGCATTTTCCATTGTGTGTCCTTTGGAATTGTTTTAGGCCCTTGCATTGCTGAGAAGAGCCGAGTCTGTCAAAGTTAATCACTGCAGATACAATGTATCTGTAATTGTATACAGTGTCCTCATGGTTCTGCTCCCCATCACTCAGCATCAGTTCACAGAAGTCTTCCCATGTTTCTCTAAAGTCTGGCTGTTGATCATTTCTATAGCATAAGAGTATTCCATTACATTCATACAGCACAACTTGTTTAGCCATTCCCTAATGGATAGGCATCCTCTTGATTTCCAGTTCTTGGCCACCACAAAAAGAGCTGCTATGAATATTTTTATGCATATGGATTCTTTTCCCATTTGTATGATCTCTTTGGGATACAACCCTAAATGTGGGATTATTGGGTTGCTTTATACCTTTGAAGTAAATATCCCTTTGTAACAGGTAATGATTAAGTGGTTACTGGAGCTGGGGTGCAGGGGAACCCCTACATTGAAAGAACATAATAGGTGGGTGCTGGAACCAATGGCAGAGGGACTAGACACCTCCATGCCCTCTTAGGGGTACTGAAAACCCTGGGGAGTGGGGAGGAAGGAGCTGTGGCATGCCTGGCCTCTCAGGTAGTGGGGGGCCAGAGTGTGAGAAAACACCATTACATGTGGGACCCTGGCTGGGATAAAATTTACCTCTTTGAATTTTTGGAGATCCTCAGAGAGATTCTCAGTCTGAAACTTTTAGTTTTAAATAGCCCAGAATTTCAGATCCCAAAGAAATTTGAAAAACAAACAAACAAACAAACAAACAAGCAGGAGGAGAGGGGACAGTAATTGTACAGCTAATTGTCCTGACTGTCCCTCCGGTCTGGGTCCTCTGCCTCTCCTTAGCATCCCTAGCTCGCTAAGATGCTTCTCAAATCCCCCCTTCTACAGGAGGATCCACCCACTGCCAGTACCTTCCCTTCTCAGGTTATTTCCCATCCATTCTTCCTACAGCTTTCATTAGTGTCAGCTTCCTGAGGGGAGGAACCGGATTGTCTTTCACAACGTAGTAAGTCCTTAAATCAAGGCTTATGCCTGACTTACAGAGAACGACTACGAGACTGATGTGACCACAGTAATGCAAGAAAGAGAACACGAACAGAGAAGCCATCAGAACCCCGAACCATGAAATGACGGCTTTAGCTCCAAGTGATGACCAAGAGTGCCCTCCTGTGGCCAGTACGCTTTTTTGTGGAGACAAAGGCGGTAGTAGAAAGTGAAAGGGATCCGTTTTTTTTAAAGTATTGATCAAAGGAGACAGAGACAGAGAGACGGAGAGACAGACAGAGACAGATAAAACAGAGACGGAGGGGGGAAGGGAGAGAGACTGAGACAGAAGAGAGGGGGAGAGAGAGGGGGAGGAGGGAGGGAGGGAGAGAGAGAGAGAGAGAGAGAGAGAGAGAGAGAGAGAGAGAGAGAGAGAGAGAGAGAGAGAGAGAGAGAGAGACACTACGTGACAACGGAAGGCAGCTGAGAATTCACTCTCTAGAAAATGGTTCTAACATCTAGCTTAAAGAAATGTGTGAAAAGCTGTTCATCGTTAGAAGGGTCGGCTCTAAGCCTGTAGAACCTGCTTTAGCCAACTCTGGGGTTCTGCAGTCCCTGTTTCTGAATGTTAATCCTCCTCATCTTCTGCACCGTCCCCTAGGGTTGGCCGATGGCCAGACACTAGACCAACCCAGTTTTCCTCTGTGGGATCCCTTTTGGGGAAAAGTCATTAAAACAAACTCCGTGGAAGGGGGAAACCCGGACGTGGTGACCTCTTAACAGCCCTAAGGTACTAAGGACGCTGAGTCCAAACTGAAGATACTATGAAAGCCGTAACAAGAATATCGTGACCTTTATGTGATCAGAATACAAACTTAGGGTTTAACATCCAAGCTCATTACTAAGCAGAAAACCCTCAATATCCACAAGCCAGTGGCGAAGCACTTCCCGCCCCCCTCTACCCCCCCCCCCGCCGTTTTCTGCTGTCTATAATCACTACAGGGATTGGGGGGGGGGGTTCTTTCGGAGAGAGCCCAAACTCTGGCAGGCGGCCCGGGTTGCCCCTGTTTGTGGGTGCTCGCAGTGACCGATTACACCACTCCCTATAATCTGTTTGGAGCTCCTTGGCCTCTTCCTTTGGCATCAAAAAGCACCCCACCACGGTTGCGGGGGAGGGGCAGGGCTCCCCAGCCGGGAGGATTCCGGACCTCGCGCCTCCCTTCCTAAAGTCACGGACGAACATTTGTCTAGACACTGAGTCACAAGGAAAAAGGACGGTCCCTCGAAGCGCTCTCTTTTAACTTCGGGGCGAGGTCCTGGGGGGGGGCGGGGGGAGTGGGAAGGGCCCTCGGTTGTCACAGTTTCATCGCCAAAGCGGAGGTGACAACAAAGTAACTAACGCTCAGGGGCGGCGGCGCCCCCCGGCCCGGCCAAGCAATGTCGCGTCTGAACCTCACTTTCCTCGTCTTGTAAGAGGAAGGGGTCAGCACCACCCCCTGCCGAGGCTGGACCGCACGGCCATCTCCATGACCCGGCGCCGCTCGGTCCTGCTGGGGCCAGGGACCCGCCACCCTCGTCCAGCGATCTGAGAAGCCGAGGCCCCGGGAGATTTCCCCCCACGCCCCCCCCACCGCATCGTGCCCGCCCTCGCGCTGGGCCAGACCCCCTGGAGGGGCAGGGCCGCGGCCTGGCGGAGGGACCCCCGAGGAGCGCAGATCCAGGGGTCGCTGGTCCCCAGCCTCTGCTCTTGCCGGTGCCCAGCCCCCGGCCTGAGGCGCGGGAGGGGCCTCGGATGTCCCCAGGACGCCCCTCCCCCCCAGGCCTCTGGAATCACCGAGGGTGGGCAAGAGCAGAAGCTGCTCGAGGGCAGGCGCTCGCTGATTTGTCCGCCTCGGAGGGACCGGGCTCGCTGCGGGGACGGACTCAGCAGACTAGGAGCCCTTTGAGGGGAAGGGGGATGGCTCGGGCTGGATGAATGCCCCTGAAATGGAGGAGTTGAGGGGGTGAATGCGTGAACTAATAAGTGAGCGAACGGAAACCCGCGGAGGGCAGGGCCTCTCCCTCCCATCTCGTTCCCCAGAGAGGTGGGCTCGCGGTGGGGGTTCCAGACACGTGCACAGGCAGTCACGAGGCAGTCCGCCCGAGCAGGGCCACGGGGCGGGGCGTCCGGGGGCCCACGCGGCGCGAACCTCCTCGGCCCCGCCCCTCGGCCGGGCTCGCGAAGCCGGGGGATTGGGCGGGCCGCGTCACGTGACCCAGACCGTTGCTTTGGCGTTGGTACGACTGATAACGAAGCCGGAGGGCGGGGCGGGTGGCGCGCATTCTGAGGGGGGTCTCGAGCGGCACCGGCTCGAGCTCTGCTGAGGGGGGAGGGGAAGGCGAGGGTCTGGGGTCCCCGGGCCTTGAAGAATTAAAGGGGCGCCGGGCGTGGGACGGGGGCCGAAGCGGGAACCTCACAAGCTGTCCCCTACGGCCCCTGAAGCCCCGGGGCGGGAGGGGCGCCGGCCTGCCCCCCCCTCCGTGTCCTGGGCCGTTGAGGGAAGGGGGGCACCGAGGCCTCTGAGGCGGGGGAGCCGTGCAGGACGAAGCTTGTCTTAGAGCTCCCCCCTCCGCCCCCATCGCACTTTCCCACGCGGGGAGACGCCCACGAAGGCGCCCTCGGGGCTGGGAGTGCGGGCCAAGAGCGCCCCGGTACCTTCCCCGTGACTCCGCGGTTCCTCTTCCCCCTTTTACCTGCCCAGGAGGGAAGAAGAGCGAGGCGGGGAGGGGCTGCTCGGACCGGCCAGTTCCCAAGGCCCAGTGGGGACCTCGCCCATTAGCCGAGGTCCGTGGGGGTGCAAAGGCCGCCTCGCGGTCCCGGAATTACTGCCGGGCTGGGACCTCAGTTTCCTCATCTGTAAAGCAGCTGGCGCTGTGCGAGGCGCTATCCGAGAGCGCCCCAGCCCTAAATCCTTGGGGAAAAGCTGCTCCTGCAGAGTGGGGGTGGGGGGTGTTAGTGAAAGGGCTTTGTTGTGAGCGTGTCCGGGAAGGCTCCCTGTCCCTCCAGATGCTTGGAATCTTAATCCACCATGAAGGCCCCCCTAGAACTCGGCGCGAAACCTCCGCTCTGCTGCCCCTCCCCCCGCTCCCCCTCAGCGCCCCCTGATCCCCCGGACGTGCTTTGTGCCCCCCCCCATGGAGTGGCTTCAGTGCCCAAGAAGGGCCTTACCCCTTTCGGGCAGAGTCGCTGACCCTGCTGCTAGATGCTGTTGAGCTCCCTTTTTGTCCCTCTCCGGGAGCCAGCCGATTTCTCAGTGATGTTGGGGGTCTGGGGCTGTAGACGCTGACAACAAGCCGAAGTGGGGGAGGCTTTCTAAAGCGGTGTTTGCCGCCCCCACCCCTCTGAAGCGGGGTGGCCTGAGGTTGTCACAAGTTAGGGAGGACTTTTCTGCAGCAGAGGGTGGGAGGGAAGTGGGTCCCTAGTGGACTTAAACCATTGGGGTGGCCTGTTCTGTGTATAAAGTACATCTGATGTTGGGGGCGGGGCGGGGCGCTGAGCAGAGATTCTGGGCTTAGCTTTAGAGGGTAGCCATGGGTCAAGGCCTCCCTCTCATACACACCCTGTAATTCTTGGGGGTGCTCAGGCCGGTCACCTCAGGGTTCTCTACTTTGTATTTTTGGGGTTTGTAAGTGAAGAGAAATTACATTAAACGTTTTTGAGCTTGGATTTCAAAATCCAGAAGTTTTGCCGGTCTAAAAGCAGATCTTTAAGGCCTCTCTCCACTATGACTGGTGTGTTACTTGGTGGTGATGAGACAGCCAGATGGTCTAGTGCAATTGGAGTCAAGAAGACCCGGCGAATGCAGTTCACGTCTGCCTCAGTTTCCTTGATTGTACAACAAGATGGCCGACTCACAAGGTTGTCATGAGATAATAAACATAAAATATTTTGCAAATCTTAAGTGTGGATTTAGAGGGCAAGGCTTCAGTCTTCATCACTGGATAAAGTCCCACAAGATGCTTATGGTAAAAGCAGGAGTTATTTCAGCCATTATAGAGAACAGCTTTTCAGTTAAAATACTCCCATTTCATACCTTGGTCATCACTTGGGAAAGGCCTCACCTACTTGATGTTCCTTCCCCTTGACAGGAATCTTTTCAGAGCTGACTTGGGCTGTGCAGTGGGCCACAAATGGTGGGTTTGGTGGACAGACACAGTCACAAGTCTTCAGAGGCACAGAGGCTTTCCAGACCTTTCCAGGCATGCTAGGGAATTTTTTCCTTAATGCATTCAGATTCTTAGAGGGACTTTGTCCTCACTCTGTGTCAGGACTTTAATGCTGCCCTTGTCTGCTGTGACTCAGGGTTTTTGTGTGTCCTTCTTTGTGTCCCGCCTTTACTATGTTTGGCCTCACCTTTTTTCTAAGCATGTCAAAGAAAACGTCTTAATTGGCCTGTGCTGCTCTTTCTGGCTGAAGGCTTCTCACCCAACATGGCCTCTGCCCTTTCAGTAGCTTGTTGGCACCATCCTTTCCTAGTTCTTTATCTGTTGAGCCGAGGACTGTGTAAAGGGAAGTCCTAACCCTGCTTCTGTCCCTGTGTCATTTCACACAGCCATGCCAGTTGACATGGTCACAGCTGATGTCCAAAACAGGAAGTCAGGTTAATGTCTGATGTGAAAACTTGCAGATCCTATACTTGATTATAAGCTGCGGTGGAGTGGGGGAAGGGAGGGGAGAAAATTTGAAACTCAAGGGATTGTGGGACTAAATCTTGTAAACTAAAAATAAATAAATCAATTCAAAACAAAACAAAAAAGAAAAGGTTAAGCTGGGAGCAAAGCAGGGGATAGGAAGTAAATCTGGATTTGACCCATGATGATGAAACCTATAGAACTTGCCTAAATCAGAATGCCTGATGCTTGTTGCTATTGGAGGTATCATTGTTGTGACTTAGGAAAGTGTACTTTAGGATGACAAAAAGAATGTGCAGTCTTGGCCTTGGAGATGTAACCCCTTGCTTTCTCCATCTTGGAAAGCTCCCTTAGTAGTAACAGGACATCTTCAGCCTTTTTAGGCTGCCTGGAAGATGAGCAAGACTATCTGGGAGCAGTTTGGCCTCATCCTTGAATTGGGTGAATGGCCACACCCCAAGGCTAGTAGGACAGGTAACTCGTCATTGTGAATGGGCCTTGAGAAGATCTGGGCTTTAAGCAAGGCTTTTATTGTCTTTGCAACCTTGGTCAAGTTATTTAATACTCCTACAAGCCTTTAGCTCAAGCAACAACAACAGTATCTGTCCTGCTTCCTTGCCAGCGTCGTTGGGTCAAGGTGCCACAAAAAATAAAAAGAGCAATACAGGCTGTAAGGAAGGGCCAGAGTGCTGTTCCATGCCCAATGAATCCCTGCTGTTCTCCTTACATTTGGAACGATGAGCTTTTTTTCTCTTCTTTTTCTAATTCTTTTTCACTACTCAGAATAGGGCTTTTATTTTCACATATCCATTAGTATTAATGCAGAAATCGTTTTCTAAGTCACCATTCTCCATAATGTCCCTTGTGAAGTCCTCATGACAACTTAAAGGCTATTTACTGACTTGAGAAGCCTAGGATTGTTCAGCTTTTCAACTTGTTCATAGGGAAGGAGTTCTGACACAATGTCAGAAGTGGGAAGGGCCTTTCCTGAACAAAATTCCTCTCTACAACCTAACTGACACAATGGGTCAATGCAACAAAGCTCTCTAGTGACAGCTAGCCGTAGGGCAGCTTCCTGTGGAATCCCCTTCAGCCTGGGAGTCCCACTTTTCCTCTCTACCACCTCTGCCTTAGTCTTGACTCTGCAAGTGCGGCTACACTAGGCTAGGCTATATTTCACTTTAAAGCTAGAATCTTTGATTGACTTTCTTTTAGAAAAGTCTTCCTTTTCTTCCTATCAGTTCTCAGAATTCTGCAGACCCACATTCTCCTTGAAAACAAGGGTTCACTGTCCCTTCCTAAAAGGACTCTTGGTGCTCTATTCTTTCTTTGCAAGTGCCATGGCAGTGTTTCTGACTGCCGCTTTGCCTTTGTCTCCCTCCTTGGGTGAAGTTCAGCTCCTTCCCTATGAGCCAAGCCTCTGCTCATCTGGAATAGCAGATGCTGAAGGTATTTCTGGTTGGGCTCCTGTGGTATAGATGGCGTATTGTGGTTGTTTGTAGGACCGGGTTAAATTGAGGCGACAAGGCCGGGAGTCCTAGGATACCCAGATGTAGCAACCCCAGAATACTTTCTAATATCAGAGCAAATGCATTGACTCCTGGTGTGCTTACTTCTCTGCCCCCCTCCTATGCTATATGTAAAAAGCAGTTTCTTATTGAGCAATGAGTAGTTGAAATTCTATTTCTCTGTATGGGGAATGTTCCTGGTGTATGGACTTTAGGATGTAGAGATCCTCCCCCAACTTGTGTTTGAAAGTTGCTGTTCCCCAGATAAGCAGCCGCTCCCTCAGGTTCTCAGGTAACTGTTGTGATGTACTATTCTCCCTTCCACTGTAGCTGCTGAGCATGTTTCTTATTAGCATTAGACATTTAATAGGCGTCTTTTGTCCAGGGTGACTCCCAACTCTAGAATGGCCCTTTTCTCTTGAACTGTAGGGTCACAGTGTCATTGCTATCTCTCCACTTGTCTTTGAGAGTTCTTCTCTTGGGGTGTCTCAGCTTCTGGGCTGACCCAGAAGCAGAGCCTTATGTGATAACTGGATAACTACCACAGGAGACTCCCTGGACTGGGCCAGTTCTTCCCTCAGTGTCATCTTGAAAGAATTCAGACTCAGGGGTGGCTAGGTGGCGCAGTGAATAGAGCACCGGCCCTGGAGTCAGGAGTACCTGAGTTCAAATCCGGCCTCAGACACTTAACACAAACACAAAAAAACTAGCTGTGTGACCTTGGACAAGTCACTTAACCCTAACTGCCCTCCAAAAAGCAAAAAAAAAAAAAAAAAAAGAAAGAATTCAGACTCAGACTGTAGCCAAGTCAAGCAATAGGACGTGTTTTTGGGGTGACGCCCCCAGCAGGCTCTGCTCTTTATTACGTGTAACTGAGTTGTGTATGGGGGCTATATACAGTTGGACAGTGGTGGGAAACAGGAAAAGGGGAAAGGCAGCACTACTCCAGAATGTTGCATAGTCCAGACTGCTTTATGCAGAGTCTATGGTGAGGGTGTCAGTGCATGGTCTTGAGGTCAGATTGTGATTTAGGAGCACTTTTTGGCTGGTCACATCCTGCAATCTGTTTCATGTCCTGCATTCTGTCTCAGATTCTACATCCTGTTTGGACCTGCTCCATCTGCCTCAAGTGCTTTCTGGTTGGTCACATCTTATCTGCCTCGTCTTTTCCAGAAAGCCAGAGCCCCTAGACCTTGGGTTGGCAAAAGGTTCCCCAGTTTTGCTCCCTGGACTCAACTCAGGTTTTACTTGGAATTCCCAGCTAGCAAGTGGAAGGGCAGGGAGACATGGCCTCAACTTTCTTTTGACCACCTTTCTGGGTTCTGGGTTGAGTCCCCTTAGTGAGGAACTTCACTCTAACTTAAGGCAACCATCAAGTTTGGGATATTGCCCAGATTTTTGCCTTTGCAAGCTCCTCTTGTGTGTTCCTGCTCTGGAATAGGATTTCCCACTTTTTCTTGGTGGTCTTTGGAAATGAGCAGTTGGGGAAAATGTCTTGATGGGTCTTTGTTTTGGGGGAAAATTCATTTCTTGGCTGCATTTTCCTATCCTTGCCTGGCAAGCTCTGAAAGGCATGTTCATTTAGAGAATAAGCCTTTTTTGATTTGATTTGATTTATCCATAATCAAATGTTGATGGTGGATTATTTTCTTCAGAACATGAGACTGTTTAACTTCCATGTTCTCACCTGCACTGGCCACCTCTCTTGCAATTTGAACAGTATGCAATTGAATTCTTTTTTTTAAAGCCATGGGACCAACATGAGCTTGCAATAAAAGGTTTCTTCAGTATCCACTTTGTCCCCATTTGTAGTGCCAATGCAATATTTACAGCACCTGTGATCACTATAAATATACCTGTGTGGTGTTCAATCACGAAATATAACAGACTTTCCATATAGAAGACAGAAGCAAAACATTCAGACCCCCCCCCCCAGAAGAGCAAATACCAAAACCAGTAAGCCAATTCCATCATAGTAGCGAAGAAGTTCATGGAGAGCCACAGCATCCTTTCGCCTTCCCACAAACACCAGCATAAGACCAATATTTACTCACAAGCCTATCTGTCTCCCAAGGCTCTGACTCCCCTTCTCCTGTGGGCTCTGCTCCACCCTTTGGCAAACTCTTCCGGCCACAGGCTCCATGTGATTACATTCATCCAATTGAAGGGAAGAGTTTACTTTTTTATAATTTATTTTTAATACACTTTCAATAATTAGCATATAGTAATGTCAACTATTCACTGTGTGTAAACTACTGCTCACTGTACAGATGGTGTAAGACTCCAGAATGTACTATTTGTGCTGATTGTCGTCCCTATCCAACATTCCACCAGCTTGCCTCCCCACCATTTCCTGGGGTAGTTGCTCCCTTAAGCTTACCCAGTGGATTAAAGATGTTTAATTCCCCTTGGCAGGCTATCCTCAGAAGCCCACCACACGTACCCCCCTTCCTTAAGCCTACCTGCAGACCAGATGGAGTCTGGAATTGTAAAGCCTGTCAGAAGATGACTTGGGTGTAGTGGAGACCGTGTGTATGGGGTGAATTTTGCCTCCCAACGGTTCCTGGATATCGAATGTATGGAAAGGTTAATCAATACTGCATGAGACTGAACCAGCATTGCTAAGGACTGATTACTGACTGATGCATGAACACAAGGAAGAGTTTACTTTCAAAGCAGGGAAAGTCTTCAAATTCCCTTCAGGTTATTAAGGGTGAGGGAAGATCTTCAGACTCCTACTACAGTTACACTGTTTTCTTTCACTGCCTTAAATAAACTTAAAGCCTTTGCCTGCCCGGCCGCTGTGTATACAGTGCTGTCCTGTGCTGCTGTGTGGCTTTTGGGCCTCGCTCCCCGCAGCTGAAGGATAGAGACCCCTTATCATACTGCAACGCTCACCTTCCTTGTAGTTGTTTGCAAACGGCAACAAGCTGCTGCAGTTGCTTTTCCCTTCATTTCACCTGTGAGTGGGATAATGTTCCAGACTCTAGGATACAGCGTTCGGACATCTGGCCCCTTAGAATGACTGTCCGCGTTCCTGCCGCACAGTTATATCAAGTTTTTGTTCTAATGTGATAACAAGCATCTCCTTTTCTCCGCTGTCAGTGTTTCCATCTGAAGCCTTCTTCCTTTGACTATGTTGCTAAGAGACCTTTTAAAGAATGAGCACAGCAGTTGGTAACGTGGCATGCAGCCGCCGGTCATATAGGATGTTGCCAGTAGCACCACACGTGACAAGAGAAGAGTTGGACATAGCGGTGCTACAACAGTTGGCTAGCTCATATGGGTTACATTCATTGAGTTTTGGCTGTCATTAAATGCAACCTGGTTTTCCATAATTCACATTAAAATTGAATTATTCAAACTTGGATTAATCACAGCCTAGCCATACTACATAATCCATTGGTTTGTCTAGCTATATGAGTGACTATCTCTTCTGTTTTCCTTGATGAAACAGAAATTAGGTCTGATGACTGACCAAATAGTCCTAACCCTTCTACCATGATCTGACCGTGGTTCAGATCATTGTAGTCTCTGTTCTGATATGGATGGCTCAGGCTGGCTAGTTCTTCTTGTATTTGCCTCCTTCCTCAGTTTACTTTGCTGTATCTTCTTCCAATTTATATCCATTAACTGTGAGCACCCCCCAAGGTTGGGCCCCAGGCTCTCCTGCCTCAATACCATCTTGCTTAGTGATATCATCATCCCACAGATTTGTTAGCATGTATAGGCAGATGGTTCTTGGACCTGTTTATCCGGCTTCTCTTGACTTCTGGTTCCACACCTAGTCTGCCTTTTGTATGTCTTGAACCAGACGTCCAATAGCCGTCTTGAACTCCATCTGAGTTTGAGGCCCAAACTGGACTCGCCGTCTTCCCCCAGTCCCTCTCCTCTTCTGAACTGCCCTGTTGCTGCTCCCTGGGGCACCACAGTTATCCTCGTCACCCAGACTCCAATCTTGGTGTCTGTCTTTACTCCCTCTTAGCCCACATCTGGGCTGCAGCTGGTTTCTCATTTTTGTGGACACTCTTTCACATTGCGGCCCCCAGCTCAGGCTGGCCCTCTTTGCCTCTTCTACAATGAGTGGCTTATCGGTTCCCCGCCTTAGCTCCCTTTTTTAGTCTGGTCCACCCTCCGCTCAGCTTCCAGAGTGGTCTTCCTGAAATGCAGGTCTGACCTTGTCATAACCCCACCCCATAAATACCAGTGGCTCCCCATCAATCTTTTGTTTGTGAAAAGGCAAGTTTTAACAAAGTTACCACAGAGTCCAAGTAAAAGTTTTAAGGAGCCTCAATAGTAATTGAATTATCAGCTAGGCCGTCTCATAAGCTGAATAGAAGAGATAGAGAACAGCAAAGTAATGCAGAGGTACAGAACCTTTTATACCATTCTCCCTAATTGTCTATGATTTGTTACCAAAACTGGTTGTCATCCAGGCACAGGGGACCTGTTCTTTGTCCCAAGGGAGTGTGACACCATACTGATTGATGAAGAGTTGCATGTGACAACCAGGAGAGTGTGATTACCTCAGTATTGATAAATGAAGAGTTGGACATGGGAACCAGGGGAGTGTGGTCAACCCATTATTGATACATGAAGAGTTAGGTATAGGAGCCAGGAGAGTGAATAAGGGGTTGGGCATGGGAATGCAGACATAGCAGAATTAAAAATAAGACAGATGACCCGAGCGCATTCTTCTACCCAGCACTGGCTGTTCTATTGATCTCTATCTTGGGTTCATTCCGAGTTTCCTGAGCCTGCTGATTCTTGGTTCAGTTTGGGTACACAGAGCTTACTGATTTCTCATTTTACGGAATGTCTCATTCCTGACCATTTCATTGTCTTTTAAAACCTTTCACCACATGGTCCTTTCCTGCCTTTCTAGGAGTCCTGCTCCGCTGTACACAGCGCTCGCTGCCTCTCCCGGCTCCTTACCTTTCACTCTCAGACTTGACAGCACATGTAAGTGCTCACTAGCACCGGGTACAAACTTCGATTCTTTGCTAGGTGCAGCTTGTTTTTCTCTTGAGAATCCCGTCCCTCGGGGGTGTAGCCTTCAGATCCTTAAAGCTCTTTTGTTCTTCCTTCTCTCTGTGTATCTTTTCTCTTGCCACTGCTGTTGTTTTAAAGCTGTACTTAACCATTTTTTAAAAACAGAACATAAAAAGGCTTCTGTCTCTGACCAAATCTCTTCATGTGGATGGGATTTTTTCCCAGCAATAATAAATTATGCATGTTAACTTTCCAAACTGTCCTAATGGTCTGTGCACCCTTGTAAACTTCGGTCTCCTCTGTCTACCTTAAGTGTTTTAATGGCAGGCTTTTCTTTTTTGATATCATTATTGCTAACCTTCATCCTTTCAACTCTCACCTGCATACACCCACGTTTGAGACCAAGAAAAAGGGGGAAAAACCCAAACCTACTTATAACGGAGGATCAGAACCAAACAACACATGCCCACGGCAGCTCATCCAGAAACCTTTAGGAGGCAGACGAGCTTCCTGACAGTCTTCTGGAGATGGGCTCAGACCTCCGGTCTCACATCTAGTTCGCCTTTTGGACGCCTTGAGCCAGATGTCCAAAAGCCATCACAATCTGATTGCTGTTGTATAAATCATTGCTTTCTCGGTTCTGCAGATTCAGTTCTGTTACTTCGCTGAAATGGTCACTTAGCTTATTTTTTCCATCACAGTAACATCCTGACACTCACCACAATTTGTGGGACCGTTCTCCGGTTGTCAAAGAAGCATTTAGGGTGCTCAGCCTGCTGGACTGTAGTCGTCAGGGCCCTTGGGGCCCTTGCTTTGTTTGTGAGTCTTCCATCTCTGCATCCTCACACCCTGCCCGTCCCCACTTGTTTTTCTGTTGATTTTAATGCCTTTCTCTACAAAGAATGTGGGTTTGTTGTTAGTTGGTGCTGAAGTCTTCTTTGTCTCTTTGAGGAGAGGTTCATCTCATGCCTGCTCCCCTCAGCCCTTCCAAGCTGTTCTTCATGTAACCCAGTTCTAAGAACCTTCAAGTCCCCCCCTCACCTTTTTCCTGTCAACACACCCTTAGTCCAGAACCAACCCAGGCTTAGGATGTTTCTCATTTAGCTCTCTTTGAACCTCAGCGTTCTGAAGGGACACTTGTTTCTTCTTTACCTGTTACAGTGTTAGCATCTCATCATCATATCATATTTTGCTCAAATAAATGGACTTTTCTAGGTTGGTTTTTTTTCCTCCAGATGTTTGTGTTTATGTTTAAAAGTTCTACTTAATTCTGAGCTTCTCATCATAAATGCTTGGAACCTTTTATTCCACTAAAAGGTTATTTCTCCACTGTAGGATTAGGTTTAGCATCAGAGGGCAGTGCTGTTCAACATCTTAGTTGTCAGGTCTTATGTGACCCAACTGGTCGGTCCTTTGGTGCACGAGCTGCTTTTTTTCCTTGAAATCTTATGTTCTGTTTCCTGGATGTGGGAGCTCTGGATTTTGGCCATGAAATTCCTGGAATTTTCCTTTTGGGTTCCTTTCAGGAGTTGATTGGTGAAGATGTACTTTGACCTCCGGTTTAATAGATCTGGGCAGTTTTCATACATGATTTCTTGAAGTAAGATGTCCAGACTTTCATTTTTTATAATGCTTTTCAGGGACTTTAATGGTTTAGTAAGTTATCTCTGTGACATCTTTCAGATTTATTTTCTATTTCTCAGTCATTTGATTTTGCTGTTACTTCTTGCTGTCTCATGGAATCATTGATTTCTGTTTGATCTATTCTAGTTTTCAGGGAGTTCCTTTCTTGGCAAAGTTGGCTACTTTCTCTTTTAAGTGATTAATTCTCCCAAAATCTTCTACAGCTTTTCTCTCATTTTAATCTCTTGTTTCATTTCTCCTAGGTATTCATGTAACGCTTGTAAAAAGTCCATCTCCTTACCCACCCACCCCTGCCTTTGAGTGTCTACTTACGGTTGTTAAGGAATTTCTCAGTTCTTTGGAGCCAGGGGGAATCTCTAAACATGTAATAATTTTGGACGCTGGTCTATCCTTTTTTGGTTTGCTCATTTTTCCAACTTTAGTTTCTGAATTAGGATTTGGTAAGAGAATCTGGCTTCCCCTCTGCTGAACTTTTGGATGAGGATAATCAACTTTCCTTGGTCTTGATGGGTCCCATAAGTTCCTACACCAGCCTTCTCCACTTCCCACTGTTACTGTTGTACTTGGCCTCACCTGGCTCCCTTGATCCTTTCCCCTCCCCCCATTCTGCCCTAGCCAGCCATCTTTTTCCTGTTTCCTCACCAAAGTTGGCTACAGGGCCCCCCAAGGTTTCCCTGCAGCGTGAGGCTTAAAATGTGTACTAGCCAATCCCTGCTTTAAACCTTTTATACAATCCCTGACCATTGAGAGTTGGGGGGATTTGGGCAAGGTAAGATATAGCCCCAAACAGTGTGCGCTAAATAAAATCCACTTCCAAAATTTGCACTTGGGGTCTCGCTTCTTTTGGCACAACATTTTGGAGACCCCAGCAAGATTATGTGGTGTTCTGTGTCACCATGTAGACCCCAGAAACCTGTGTGGCTCACAACCTCGAAGGTGGGTGTCTACTCACCTCCCCTTCCCCCGACTCTTAGGGGAGCCGGCACCTGAGGAACTCTCAGGCCCTGAGACTCTAGGGGAGGGAGAGCTAACCCACTCCCAACACTGATCTAGCCCCAGTTTGAACCTATGTGGATAATCTGGTTTCTGGTCCCCTGGGGAGGTGAGTAAAACCATCATTTTCTTGGTTTTGTTGGGGACTGAGGCTGGATGGAGCCACTACACCGGTCCCCTCAGGCCGTGCCCTGAGACGTCAGGCTCACATCCGCCTGTACCTTCTGTTCATTTTGATTTGCTGTATGTTTGTGTTTGTTTGGGGAAACAGGAGATTCTGATTCTGTGTCCATCTCTTTGTAAATTGTGTCTTATATGTGTCAGCATTACCTTATGATATTTTCTCTGGGGGTCATCCCCTGAAGCTGACCCCCATCCATACCCAGCAATGGGTTGGAAGTGGGAGAAGTAAAAATCCATCAGCCTTTTAAACAGCCTGATCTGGAAGGCTTTGAAAGGCTGGCTACCGAGTATGTGGGGTTGAGGAGGCTGGCTAACCAGATCTGGGAGAAAGAGGAATTCATAAGTAAATGCTGAAGGGGAGGGGGAGGGCTAGTGGTTGCTTCTTCAAGCCTCTGAAGGAGCTTTACTGAAAAGTCAGTTTCTTAAAGTCGGTTAAGAATGGATTTATAATCATTGGGTCCTAGTACAAATTGGGAATTCAGAGCGGTAATTCATTATGTATATGGGTCATGGTAAATCTTTGTGGTACATTGCAATTCAATGGAAAGTTAGGCATAATGAAAAGACACCAGGATAAATTCCTAGATGTTGTTAAAATTTGGAACTATATTGTCAAAAGAATAGAAGAGTAGGAATGGGACACTGACCCAAGTGTTGTAATATTTTTGAAATATTGTAATTTTGGAGATCTGTAAGATGTATTACCATGTAATTCTTGGTTGTGGCCACTCTAGAATTATAATGAAAGTTAAATATACATAAAGCATTTGAGTAGATTCTGTTAAAGGCTTGGAGTTTTTCTGTTGACTCCTCTCATCCCAGATCAGATTAGGAATAATATTATATGATCTGGGAACACAAGAATGTCATCTGAAGCTTTTTGTCTGTGCCATAGCTAAAACAATTTGGCTATTGCTTATGAAAACTATAAGATAGTTGGTTATGTTTTAATGCTAAAACCTAAGGTTGACTACTGTGGGGGGGGGTGGTATGGAAAGGAGGATTCTTCTGTCCATTCAGAGAAGTCCTCAGGGCTAGTCAAAAACACAGCCCACAGCAGCTCTGTCCTATGGGGTGGATAAGGCAGCCCCTTCTCGGGGGTCCCTCTCTATCCTCCCTAATTTTATAAACTTGCAAAAGAGCTTGTTTGGGTTATGGAGTTCCTAAACAGGAACCTTGGCATGCTGAGAATTTGAAAATATATAGAAATGATCTCTAATGATTGGTTTTGTATGAGGACAAGTTTAAAATTTAAAATGTGAGTCCTGGGAATATTCTTGACTAGTGAAACTTGCCATCTGAGGTAAAAGCTTTTAGGACTATAATGGATTTTATTTTGAGTTGTCTGATGAATCATAGAAATACATCAATAGGCAATAATACACCTTTGCAGAGAAATGCCACAAAGTACTCAGAGAATGTGACTAACAGGTGTCTGTGTCTGGAAAAGCTGAGAGGACAAGCCTAACCTCAGCTTAGGATGGGATCCTGGCTCAGTTTACCCATCGTGTTCCTTTGAAAAGAAATATTTCACACCTGACCATTCCTGAGTCTGGCTATGACGTGGCATCGATGATGCATGGGGGGGAAACTGACATTTGATCTGATCAAGTCCTTGCTTTCCTTTTATGGCAAATTTCTGCAATCAAAGCAAGTGGTAGCGAAAGCTATGTGAGCACAATGCACATGTGTGAAATGTGCTGTTCTTCAATCCTGAATGTATAGTCAATCCATACTCTGAACAACTGGATAAAATTGTAAATCCCTGAAATAGAACATTCTTTCTGAATAATATGGGAATCATTAAACAAAGGGAAAAGAAGTTTGTGAAGCAAAGGTGCAAATACAATGTTGAATCATTATCCCATAGACTAAGGTTGAGATACATCTGAGCTACTATAATAAAGTATGTTTAGGATCTGGGCTATTCAGCCTCGTATTAGATTCCTTTTTATATTAAAGAACTTGGTAAATGGGTATTTGGCTTAATCATCTGCCTGTCACTAGATATATGTCTGTATGGAATAAGGTCCTTAGATGTTTCAAAATGATGTTATAATAATTGAGTATTGGTACGACTGATAGAAGGGCCTAGTTGTTATTCTATTAAATACTGAGACTAAATCAGAAATGTCCTCTGCATGAGGAAAGGAATTTCTTAAAGGGGGTAACTTATGGAAAATTTTTGTATTAATGAGAGTCAACTCCATTCAAAGTCTATTACTATTGTAGAAATAATACCTGTGTGTGCTGTGACACAAACACGTTTTATTATAAGCAACTTATTGATATGCACTGTTTTGGAATTAATTACTTATGAATCCTCCCAAGTAACTGGAGTAAAAGTCAGTCTCCTATAAGCAAATTCATTTATATAACTATTGAACTCAAGGATAGGAAACTTCTACCGGCAAAGTGTTGTTACTTATAATTACATGTATAGATTTGGATCCTTAATAGCGTCTGATCTTCCTAAAGAACTAGACTCAGAATGGAAACCTCTGAGGGGATAACAAGATCAGATAATTCTGTATGTCAAAAGTAAATCATAGCCTCTTGGGGCTCTCTTGGTTTCTTTCTTCATTCTCCTCTATTCTCTATCTGAGCCCTGCATAGTAACCTGTCTGTCAGATTTGTGTCTCCTAGACTATCAGCTGGCCACCTGAGATAGTCATGCAACAAGGATCCTGGTCCTCATTCTCCTCCTCCCCTGGACACTGCTTTAGCCTCATTTTACTCTCCTCCCTACCCCCACTCAGGCAGGGACAGCTCTGTTGTCCCTCTCCCAAAAGCATTTGGGTGGATGGTGAGGCAGACAGGAGTGCTGAGGCAGATGTGAGACACGAGATTTAAGATGCAAAGTGTAACTAGCCATAGGAGTGATCAAAGGAGACTACGCATTGAAGCCCCTCACTGTGGGGATGTGCCTGTGCACTTTCTAGCTGTGCTGTGCTGTGCTCTGGGCCCCACCTTGAACCGCTTGTGTTTCTAGCCCACTGATTCCTAATTCCCACCCTGTGTCTAGGATTAGGCACTGCCCCCTCAGGACTGGAAGTCATATAGGACAATTTGTGGGGCAAGGCAGAGTACATGATGGCTGGGTGTGTCACCATCATTCCCAATCAGCTCTCCCCTATTCCCTGAGGACCCTGCATGGAATTTATCCTTTGAGCACTCAAAAGATATTACAGGCAGCCTCTTGGATGCAAGATATCCACTCCAGCCTGGTATCTCCCTACCTCCTCCTGGAGGATGTGGTTCCCCTTCCTCATTCTGACCCATTATTAGGCATTTTACATGCTTCCATACTTGGTCCATGCTTATTTAACCTCCTGGTTTGCTTTGTGTCTTCTCACCTGCAGAAATTCCACTTTCAGATTTTAGGACACCAGCCCCTGCCCTTGGTGTTCCTGAGTGGTTTGTCTCTTTTCACTCTGGACTCAGCTGGCACCACATTCCACCTCCCATGCTGACTACCCCTCCTCAACCAATTCTGGGTACCTGAAATGGAATCTTCGCCCCTGTACAGTATGAAGCAATTACTGGAGACAGTGACCTTCGTCCCTTTGTCCTGAAAGAATTCTCCTGCCTAGTGGTTGAGTGGGGAAGTGATGTGGATATAAAGGTGGCCTAAAGGTTGAGTTTCTCATTCCCTGGCTTTCTAAAGTCCATATGGGCCACTCTGCCAGGGACTACCCTAGCCAGGCCTGGGGTTTCTTCCAGGCTACTCAAACCCCTTGGACTAGTCCTTCAGGCAACAGCAGCAGGATATTCATCCTCAAGCCTGCTTGCTCTTACACCTGAGGATGGCCTTATTGCTAGCCAGATACCCCCTAGCTCTTCTGTCATGGGGCTCCTTCAAGCCATTTATGGCATGGTAAATTCATCCTGTCCTGACTTAGCTCCTGAGTGCTGCCTTTGAATGAATCCCTGGTCTCTGTACTATGTTGGGGTAGCCATTAATACTACCACAGAACCCATTACCACTTCTAAGAACTGTGACTGGGATCAGCCAAGGCTCACCTTGGGAGATGTCCTGGGTTCTGGGCTCTGCCTGACAACCAAGGACACCAACCTGTCTGGTTCTTCCTATAGCCCCATTTGTGGCTCTACCCTTGAAGTGAAATCCTTTACTTCTAGTTTCTTTCCTGCTCCTCCGGGAGAGCCTGATGGGCATGCCTCAATGGCCTCACCAGGTATGTTTCTGCCACGGTGTTCATAAAACAGAATCCAACAGGCGGCCCCCTTTGTATCCTGTTAGCAATCATCCCCCAGGTCTCCCTCCTCTCAGGAGAGAGGGGATGGAGCTATTTTGCCCCAAGGAAAATCCAAACTTTCTGTCAAAAGCGTGCAGCCACTTTTCTGATCCCCATCTTTGTTGGGCTAGGACTGTTGGGGCCAACCACCATTGGGGCGACCACCCTAGTTAAGGGGGATGCCAACTAGCAGGCACTTAGTACACAGGTGGACATTGATCTCTCCCACCTAGAGCACTCTCTCCATCCTGGAAACAAAAGATCATTCCCTTGTGGAAATGATCCTCCAAAATCACAAGGGCCTAGATCTGCTATTTCTTCAGTAGGGGGGCATGTGTGCTATCCAGGATTCAGGAGAATCCTGTGCTTCTATGTGAACACCTCTGGCGTGGTGCAGGAAAGTTGGAGTTTAGTCTGTACAAATTTGGCAGACTGACAGAGAGAAAGGGAAGATGCTGAAAACTGGTACCAGTCACTGTTTTGAACATACCCTTGGCTCACTACTTCAGTATCTGCCCTAGCCAGTCCCCGAATTTACCTCTCATTTTAGGTCCATGCCTGATCAGTCGCTTTCTCCAATTTGTCAAATCCCGCATTAACTCTGTGTAATGCCAAGCAAAGGCAGCTTCCAAGGTTCAGATGACCAGCACAGCAAACCCCATTTATTCAGCAAACATTCACGAAGCAGAGAAAGTCAAAATACAGTATAACTCACACATTTCACAAGTAAGTTCTCAATTCAGTCCAGGTACTACTCTACCCCTAGAGGGTACATTCATTTAAGACTCTTCTCAAATGGAGATCAGTCTCCAACCATAAACAAAGTACATTTATTTGGTCAGTCACAGAGCACAAAAGGCCATTCACCCTTAAGCCATAACAAGGTCAAGATAACATCTCAGCATTGAAAACCCAAGGAAAGGCCCTTCTTTCATCCTCACTAGAGGCAAGCCCTCAGCAATCTCAGTTCCTGGGGAGACAAGGCTCCACAAAGCCACAGCCAGTGTCCTCATCAAGTCACTCTCTGCCTATAGAACAGTAACAGAATCCCTGAAAGTATCAACAAGGCCCCCCTTCCTGGATTTCTGTGAACATACAACAAGAAAATTCTTTTTC